>JANFCV010000447.1:0-117743 GCA_024500475.1 Phthorimaea operculella | reverse complement strand
AAATAATCCATTGATCCTTATGTAAACGCTCTTTGTATTTCTACCATGCCAATTAGCTCATGGGATAATTTGAGATAAATATTGCATCATTCAATATTTTTTCGCGGTAAATAATAAACTGCGTAGTTACTTGGGTAATTCTACGATTTCAGTCAACATTAAAGACAACAACACAATAAAAACACATGTTTATGTATGTCTTTGCATCTTTTAAATGCATTATTTTTATTTATATTATTGTTTATTGTATAGTTTCTTTCTGCAAGCCGGGTGCTCGTTGACGTGCGCTTTTAATTCCCAATAGGCAAAACTTAATAAAACTTTCCTATATGCGACCGAATGCGTGTCTGTGATACGATTACCTACTTATTTAAAACTTTTCTTTTAACTGCGTTACTACGTTATTTTTATTTTCCTGTGATAATACATACCTACATGTACGATGATGATATAAAATCAACTGCAAATATTTTAAGGGGTGAACCAGCCCATGAAATTGAACAACTTTTCCCAAGAATAGATTGCAGTAAGATTTTTTACATCCTGTATATTACGCCTATATCCCTTGCGGGGTAGGCAGAGTGTACACGGCTGTGAAAAACGAATATTTACACCACGTTCGACCAAAATTCGGGAGTCATTCAGAAAAATTGCAATACAAATCAACTCTCCAATCCCTTACTACGAGCTTTGTTAAGTTTGGGGCTAGATGGTGCTTTGCGTCCATTCCAGGCTTATTTACTATTTACGTGTATTTTAATCCAATTGGTGGTTGAATTACGTTGCACAAAGTGACCGCCGTAACTCGTGAATTCACGTCGTATTTCACGCAGCACGTAGTAATGGCGCCACGTACCGCAGCCGTGCCCGACACACGCCGCCTATAATTGCATGGATATTTTATCAACGAAGAAAATATAAAATTGCCGTGGCAAATAATATATATTTTTGATGCTGATGTAAAATATTTGTCAAAAAGATCACGTACTAGTTTTATTACTCAAAATCATATATAAAAGTATGTACAACCAAAAAAATTCACAGAAAAAATGTGGTGTTTGAGCTTCTTCGTTTTGATAAACTGCAAGGCACTGGTTACGATACACGTAGCAAAGTGCTACAGCTACGGCTACGACCAAGCTAAGACGAAGCGTAACATTTTTTTATGAGCTGTTTCAAGTAAGATAAACGCTTTCCCACCGGTTTTTTGTATGAAGATGTTTTTTTAAATATTTTTTTGGCTAAGGCCCTTAAGGTTCGCAACTAGAGCCGGCATTTAAAACTGAGAAAAATTCTGCAGAAAAATATGTTTGACAACTAATACGTCTTAGTCGTATGTCATAAGAATTTTAATTGCGTCGCAGATTTTTGAGTAGATTTGGCCCTTTTTATGTCAAGTAATATTATTTACTACTTAGGTAGGTACCTATACCTACTTTATTTTAACTTAAGCCGTTTTGAGCCAAAATAAAATCGGTTTGAGAAAAAATCATGTTTAAATTAAACAAATCCTACAAAATTATCCATAATTTATTTTCGTGTAATCATTCAAAAGCTTTAGAATGACAAACTGCGACAGTTTCGCTTCTTCCAATATTTCATTCTCTATTTAAATCCTTGTTAGTGGACAAAATAGAAGAAAAGTTGTTTGTAATTGAAATTCTTCAATGATTTATTGTTCACCAAGATTATAATGCGCGATTGTTTGTGTAGGTAAGTAATAGAAAATAGTGGTATTCGATTTATAGCTACCGACCATAATAATACTGTGTATTGCACAAACTTTTGCTAAGGAATATCGCATCGAGTTCAATACACTTTTACATTAATTCGACCTTAAATTCGACAAACCTACCCGTGCGTGTCATAAAAAGCAACTATGGGTTAATTTTCTAGGGAATGGGCAGCGGCGTTCCCTGTGAACTAAACATCTTGCACTACGCTCGCCAATCCGCTTGCAAAGCGTGGTGAGTATGGCAATACTCCCCGATAGGTGGAGGCCCATGTCCAGCAGTGCACGATTATGTGCACGTTCAAAGTGCACGATCGAACAATTTTTGTCATGAAAGAAACTTGTCAAAAAAATCGACACACATTACAACTTATGGTACAACTTATGGTAATATTCGTATTTTAAAAGTGACTAAATGTGCAATTCATTTATTCCTAAGTGAACATATTTCTCTGATAATATTATCTTTACAAACATAAACTTGCAAGGTTTTTACAAGTTGGTACAATCGAGGAGCTCAGAGGATCTGTTTTTTCCCTCGTAGGAGGGCACAATGTTTAGATATTATTATTAGAAGTACCTACCGATAAATCATTAACTAGCTCTTAGAATCTGACTTTTCATCGTCGTAGGAGTATCATCGAGAAGGCGGATTTACCCAGTGCCCACGCAACTTTAATTAAGGGTGTCTCACACGGTAAAGATACTATAATATTTTATCTTTAGATAAATGGATATGTATAATTAATATAGTATCATAATAAGGTAGGTATCACTAACGGCTAGGATACGTTAATAGGTTTAAATAAAAGAGTATGCCAAATGTGTATTCGCTCGGTATCTTTATATAAATCCCATGGATATCACTTGATGTCTTAAGACACTTTAACTGAATTATGGTATTATCGTCACAAGTGCGGATTCATACAAATTTTAAAGCAAGCTATGCAGGTAGTAACAAAAAGGGTATAACCAGTCGAAAGTACTCGTGAAACTGAACAACTTTTCCCATGGAACACGGGACGAATTATGAAAATAAAATTGGGCACCCAATAGGAAACCAATCAGCTGAACGACGGTATATTATTATTCGTGGCTTTCACCAACTGCAGACATAACTTACTTTCAGCTGGGTTCAGATTAGCAGCGATAAAAAGGAGAGTAGTGTTACGACTCTACTTATTTATTATGAAAGCTTATTATAATTTTATAGAGTCATGATGTATCTGACCTGACCATTCTTTCTAAACGCGGCCAACCTAAAGCCTACTGAAAGCAGTTACGTCAGTTCATGTCATGACGGTATAGTATCTCCACCGTGTGTGATGCCCTTTGATTCACATGTAGGCGTCGGGAGAGGCGGTGAAATATAACGTGCAATCAGGCGAATGGAGCCGGCGCGCATGTTATTCCCACGGCAGGAGACGTATTTCTAAACTTTCGATTTTATTATATTATGAATGAAGAAAAGTAAGAAATCGAATAAATGTTGATTGCTGCCGAAACTGCTTTACCAACTGAGTTACGGAGCCACGATGAAAACGGGGATTAAAATGAGATTATATATTATTATGAAAACGTATCGTGATTCGTGTTTAATAAAACTGTTTCTTTCGACCTGTAAAAATATGCAATGCGTGATTTGGGTACCACTTGCATCATATATACGGTGGGACGGTGTACCGAAAACATTGCAGTTTTTCTCGTTTCACCATTGGCTCCATAGTATAATTTGTTTAGTTTCATGGTCTGATCGCGCCTGCAAAGTTTTAGGTACACCATCCCTTACACCCTGTATATTTCAAAGCAACTTTGATGAAAGTGGCATACCTACTGGTAATATTAGTCCCGTAAGTTAGCCGATAAATACTTCGGATTGTCATACCGGTACCAAATTTTAGTATGTTAATAAACATGACATAAGCTGTAGAAAACCGCCGGGAGACAAGCTGATGAGGGCCTGTCTCCCGCAGAAATGACGTCATCAAGATGGCGGCCGCCGCATTTAGAAAACTGCAAATTGTTTGAAAACTATAAGTTGCATTGTCATGTGCATGGTATCAAATGAAAGCTAATTAATTGTTCTACATATTTGTCTTGAACTACGACCAGGTACATAGCATGATTTTGAAATTAAAAGACTTTATGTAAAAAAAACAGCAAATAGTTTATTTGTGTGGCTATAGAATTCAAAATATTCATTTTTAAGAAAAGTGACATAGAAGAAAAGTAACGCTCAATGCAATAGCTATAAAAATCTAAAAGCACTTTATTGTTCGAATAAAGAGACCTTAAGTTACACTGATTTGAGTACAACGCTGTCTCTTTCCGCGCCACTTCTATTTGTTGTATATGCACGTGTGTGGTGTCAAATGAAAGGTAATTAATTGTTCTGAATTATTTTTCTGAAGCACAACCAGGTACATAGCATGGTTACAACAATTAAAAAACTTTAAAAGCTATTTTTGTCGGGTTATAGAAACTAAAATACTTACTTACTCCGCTGGCTCAGCGACCCGAAGTGGATCTTGGCCTCCGATGCAACTGCACGCCACACTTCCCTGTTCTGCGCAGTTTGCTTTCAATCAGGCTTTTAGAGTGTAGGTCCTTCAAAATTTCGATAGTCCAGCAAAATCTAGGTCTTCCGACAGGAACTCCGATACAGGTTTGAGGGTTTGGAGGTCTAAAAATGCACTGAAAAAGGCTGGGAAATTTCCGAACCCGAGACACGTTCTCTCTCTCTTCGTATGGGACACCGAGTCGTTTAACGACCCGATGAGACTCATTAAAGAGGTGAGACTAAGATCTTATGGAGAAAGAAACGACACTCAAAGAGAACATGGTGGACACAATGATGCGAAATAGATGTAGAAGAAGGAGAAATCACAAAATTCTAGCGGAACAAGATAAAGAGTTGAACGATAAAGTGCACACAAGATGCAAGAATACTATAAGAAATGCGAAAAAACACCACCTAAAACGCAAAATTGGAGAAATAAAGACACTAATTAGATCAAGTGAAATTCGCAAATTTTCAGGAAATAAGATTTCGTCAGTCCAGCGATATCTATACGTAGGTTGTCCGATACGACGCTTTCCCGTCGGCTTCCATCTGCTCGACGTGGCCAAGCCAGCCAGCGCAGCCTATCGGCTTCACTCTTCCCTATGGTATTGGGCGATGATTTCTAAAAAAGTGTCATGCTCATTCTGAGTTGGTCTCAAGATTTTCCGTAGTGTTTTCCTATATTAAGAGCTTTTCTTCCTCCGTCAAGGATAACGTCCATGTTTGGCATCCGTACATTATTAGGCCTTAAGGTAAGGTCATATGACGGTCTTGTAAATACGAACCCTTGTTATCCTGCAAGTTTCGATTTCAACACATTGTGCAGGGCTGCTGAGTACCTTGGGGCATTCTGGACGCGAATGTTGATTTCGTCGTACTTAAATTTGTTCACCCCTTTGTAGGAGGTGTCATTGGCTATAAGGTTGTTTCTCTTAGTCTTGGCGCTCTTGAATCTTCTCATGTGGAGGTACTCTGTCTTGTCATGGGTTACCGTGGGACTTACTTTTCTTCCTTCTTCCTCCAGTTTACTGGCCATTGCTTTCACGTCTGCAGCACTTCAACCTATTAGGGCCAGGTCGTCGGCATAACCTATTATTTTATGCATTCCGTTTAACTCCATTCCATCAACGAACTTTTTGGACCACGTGTTTGAGCATCAAGTTAAACAACATAGGTGATAGCGTGTCTCCTTGTTTGAGCCCTGTGTCCACTTCAAAAGCATCCGAGAGACAAGAAGACAGTACTTTGTAGGTAGTCGGGAGTAGCGCGATAGGTACCTACCATTATAGTTGGAGAATTTATTTCAAGAGCTTCTTTTTGTGAATCGGGCAGATAACTCCCATATTCCACTCTTTTTGCAGATTTTCTTCCTTCTAGAGTAACAATATTCTCATTTGCGACTGTAGTGCTCCTCTGCCATACTTCCACAGTTCTACCGGCATGTCGTCAATCCCTGGACATTTGTTGTTCTTCAGGTGCATAATAGCTTTCCGCTTCACATATATCTCGCTAATTTAGACTGAAAACTATCAGCGAGCAATTTAGCAGGGCCTTAAAATATTTTTACCGTTCAGTTTTCAGCTTCTCCGGGTCAGAAACGAGGTATCCTTCCTCATTTTCAAGAAACTGAGCGACGGGCTGATATCCTTTCTTGACCAATCTTATTTCCTGATAAAATTTACGAATTTTACTAGATCTGATTGGTGTCTTTATTTCTCCAACTTTGCGTTCTAGGAAGTGTCCTTTTGCATTTCTTATTGTATTCTTGCATATTGTGTACAATTTATCGTTTTTATCCTGCCACTAACTTGTTCCGCTTCTTTCTTCTACATCTATTTCGCATCATTGTGTCCACCATTTTCTCTTTCAGTGTAGTTTCTTTCACCCTAAGATCTTAAGTCTCACCTCTTTAGTGTGTCTCGCTCGGGTTCGGAAATTTCCCAGCCTTTTTCAATGCATTTTTTGACCTCCAAAGCCTCTAACCTGTTTCGGAGTTCCTGTCGAACGATCTAGATATCGCTGGACTGACCAAATTCTGAAGGACCTGCACTCACTCCAAAAGCCTGATTGGAAGCAAACTGCGCAGAACAGGGAAGTGTGGCGTGCAGTTGCAGCGGAGGCCAAAATCCACTTTAGGTCGCTGTGTCAGCGTAGTAAGTATTATTTGAGTTTCTATAACCCCACAAAAAATAGATTTCAAAGTTCTTTTTTTAATATTAATTCTTTAACTATGCTATGTAGCTGGTTGTGCTTCAGAAGAATAATGCAGAACAATTATTTACCTTATATTTGACACCATACCCGTGCATATACAACAAATAGTCGTGGCGCGGAAAGAGACAGCGTTGTACTCAAATCAGTGTAACTTAAGTTCTCTTTATCCGAACAAGAAAGTGCTTTTAGATTTTTGTAGCTATTGCATTGAACGTTACTTTTCTTCTATGTCACTTTTGTTAAAAATGATTATTTTGAATTCTATAGCCACACAAATAAATTATTTGCTGATTTTTTTTTACATAAAGTCTTTTAATTACGAAATTATGCTATGTACCTGGTCGTAGTTCCAGACAAATATGTAGAACAATCAATTAGCTTTCATTTAATACCATGCACATGACAATGCAACTTATAGTTTTCAAACATTTTGCAGTTTTCTAAATGCGGCGGCCGCCATCTTGATGACGTCATTTCTGCGGGAGACAGGCCCTCATCAGCTTGTCTCCCGGCGGTTTTCTAGAGCTTATGTCATGTTTATTAACATACTAAAATTTGGTACCGGTATGACGATCCGAAGTATTTTGACTAAATTCGGGATTAACTTACGCCGCATGATTCGCTTTAAGTAATTAAGTAATTTTTAAGCTTGACATCATTAATATTGCTAAATATGAATGTATGTACAAGTATATATGGGTTGTTGCATTGGCCTGAAATAAACGATTTTTAATTTAATTTAATTTAATTTAATTTAATGACTTATTAATTCAGCATTCGTTTGACTGGCACAAAAATTGCAGGTTTTGTTTGTGATAGGTGGAAGGGTATAATTATGGATGATGTATGATTATTGTGTTGTATTTGTGTAACGAAAATAAAGTGATTTGACGGCAATACTACGCAACTATTATAATACGTTAGCAAAAATGCATAAAAGCAGTAGTCTTAGCTATACACATCGAATCTTTAAATATTCTACTACCAATAGTATTTCAGGACTGGTTTGAGTAGAAACAATATTAAGAACTCGTTGCATGCAGCCTGTTGAATTCAAAACTCGAGTTCTACTGATTCAAACATACGCCTCCAGCAGTGTTGCGTGTCTTAAAATATTCGGCGGGTTACGGTTTCTGCGGTTTACGACTTCCACCGCCGCGATGCAGCTCGCGAGCCCGCGCCAGCTTGCGGCAGACAGTGAGAAATCCAATTAATGATTAAGTTGAAACCACAATGCGATGGAAACTTTTAATATATAGGTATTTCTTGGTCCTTTCGAGCAACACGGCTGCCACCAGGACTGACCGGGATGTCTTGGTCCCATTCAATAAGATGATGTGAATAAAATCTCCGCAATGCTCTCTACCTTTACGGTAGGTTCAACTGATGTTAACCTATTTTATGAAAAAAAAAACAGTGCCAAAACCCACCAACCACACCATTACATTCTAGCAAGTAGCCCCTCACCCTCGATTTCCACAAAGCCTCGAGGCTGAATCAACCGGTATATTTTTACTCTCCTAGTTAAATTTGCCAGTTTCCATTAGTGTGCGGACGGGACATATCACCATCTTAGCCAGCGCTGGTTAAATTTGTTTGTCCAGGCTCAATTTCCTATTTTCTATAAATACAACCTTTAATACAAAAATACACTTGAATCTTTGTACACAATGTAATAAATAACATTTTCCGTTTATTTAAAAGTTGCTCCGGCCCGTCAGCTCTCCGTTGCAGTACATTTTGTATTTTGTCGTGGATTTGCAGCGTAGTTTATGCATGCAAAGAAGATCAGCGAATTGCAGCTCCCTCTACATTTTAAAATCGGATTAAATAAAATAAAACATGTTTAGATACAAGACACTTATCTAAAGAGGAAAGATTTAAATTTATAGTATATAGTACCGAGGTCCTATTTGAGTATTTCTCCGGACCATGCAAATTCACGTGATTTCTCTGGCGAATTTGAATTTTGAGTTAATTGAAATAATACCAATGGATATTGAAAACATATCTCAAAAGATAAAAAATTATACCTTTGGCCCTCGTTTCTCACTTATAGTTCCAGAGAAAAACAAGTTTAAAAAAATCTCGCCTGAGAAATCAATCAAATAGGACAGAGAAATCAAACTCATAACTTTAATTTCGTTATTTGTATCATTTACTAATGTCAGTTATTATTTATCGTGGCTGTTGTCTGCTCGCAGGCTTGCCACAGACCTAGCCACCGGGCAGGCTAGCGTGGCTGTTGTCTGCTCGCAGTCTCGCCACAGACCTAGCCACTGGGCAGGCTCCTAGCCACTGGGCAGGCTAGCGTGGCTGTTGCCTGCTTGAAGCGCTGCGAGTAGAAGCGGCTACAGACCTAGCCACCTAGCAGGCTAGCGTGGCTGTTGTCTGCTCGCAGCGCTGTGAGCAGAAGCGGCCACAGACCTAGCCACCGGGCAGGCTAGGGTAGATGTTGTCTGCTCGCAGTGCTGTGAGCAGAAGCGGCAACAGACCTAGCCACCGGGCAGGCTAGCGTGGCTGTTGTCTGCTCGCAGCGCTGCGAGTAGAAGCGGCCACAGACCTAGCCACTGGGCAGGCTAGCGTGGCTGTTGTCTGCTCGCAGCAATGTGAGCAGAAGCGGCAACAGACCTAGCCACCGAGCAGGCTAGCGTGGCTGTTGTCTGCTCGCAGCGCTGCGAGTAGAAGCGGCCACAGACCTAGCCACCGGGCAGGCTAGCGTGGCTGTTGTCTGCTCGCAGCAATGTGAGCAGAAGCGGCAACAGACCTAGCCACCGAGCAGGCTAGCGTGGCTGTTGTCTGCTCGCAGCGCTGCGAGTAGAAGCGGCCACAGACCTAGCTACCTAGCAGGCTAGCGTGGCTGTTGTCTGCTCGCAGCGCTGTGAGCAGAAGCGGCCATAGACCTAGCCACCGGGCAGGCTAGCGTGACTGTTGTCTGCTCGTAGGCTCGACGCAGACCTAGCCACTGGGCAGGATAGCGTGGCTGTTGTCTGCTCGCAACGCTATGAGCAGAAGCGGCCACAGACCTAGCCAACGGGCAAGCTAGCGTGGCTGTTGTCTGTTTGCAGGCTCGCCACAGACCTAGCCACCGGGCAGGCTAGCGTTGCTGTTGTCTGCTAGCAGCGCTGTGAGCAGAAGCGGCAACAGACCTAGCCACCGTGCAGGCTAGCGTGGCTGTTGTCCGCTCGCAGCGCTGTGAACAGAAGCGGCAACAGACCTAGCCACCGAGCAGGCTAGCGTGGCTGTTGTCCGCTCGCAGCGCTGTGAGCAGAAGCGGCAACAGACCTAGCCACCGTGCAGGCTAGCATGGCTGCTGTCTGCTCGCAGCGCTGCGTGTAGAAGAGGTCAAAGATCTAGCAACCTAGCAGGCTAGCTTTGTTGTTGTCTGCTCGCAGCGCTGTGAGCAGAAGCGGCCACAGACCTAGCCACGGGGCAGGCTAGCGTGGCTGTTGTATGCTCGCAGACTCGACACAGATCACAATTGTACAACTACACCACATGTGGTAATTTTTTTGAATAAATTGAATTGAATTGACCTAGCCACTGGGCAGGATAGCGTGGCTGTTGTCTGCTCGCAGGCTCGTCACAGACGTGATTGATTTTTCGGGCAATTTTTTGACTTCTCTGGCATTTTCACCAGAGAAATCAATGCCAGAGAAAGCAAAAAGTAGTGATTATTTAGAATAAGCCTTAAACCGTAAAAGCGAATATAATCGTTATTACATAACCAGCTCACCACCCAAAAAGCTACGTTTCTTTATCAAAATCACAACATTATGACTGATCAATTAATAATTAACTTTACCAGAGAACTCAAATGTATAGGTGTACCAAAGCCAGAATAACACTTGATTACCTCGATGAAGCCAAAATGTAACATCGAGTCACGAGTGCACACACCTCCGCTGCTGCGGCGTTACTGACTCTTTTGAGCGGCCGGGATGCCGACAGCGTACCTACAAAGACTAGTGATGTGTGCGCTGTTTTTTACGCGCCAGAGAATCCCAGGATTTTACGCGGACAGAGACATTTTATTCTGTAACTCGCTAATCTGTTATAAGTATGGTTAAATATTAATTGTAGTTAAACTAGAACATATAAAAGGTCACAAATTTGTATCATAAATAGTTATCGAAATATAAACCCATGAATGTAGCAAGTCAGCTTTCGGACACGCCAGAGAGCGTCAATTTGGGGGGCATACATATTTTTTATAAAAAAAGCGTAATATCCCTATCATTTTTAATTGCTTCTCCAATCGCAGTAATAGCCGTACTAACATATAAAAAATACTGTTCCTCTGTAATAGCAAGATGTGCAAATTTTGGGCCAAGACAGTGATTTCTCTGGTGCTGAAGAAAGACCTAATTATCCCTTGTCGCGAAACGGTAATCGTGCCCTGTGGCCTACCCTGAGAGAAGCCTAGGTGTCCAGAAATGGACTGCATCTTTAGGCTGATGAGATGATAATGATGATGACTTATTCCTATGGCTAACCGAAACAGTTTATGGTCTCTCACACCAGGGTTCATTGAGTCGTTGGACGTCACGGTGACCCACAGAGAGAGAGAATATTCTCTATTTTACCTACTACAAGGATTCCCTAAAAGGGTAAGTGACCTAAACCAGGAATAGGTGATTTCATTAATAAACTTTTACTGTATTATTGGGTTAAAAATATTCAAAAGTAACTAGATTACGAGCTCATAACAAATGTAATTTATACAATGTTATGAGACCACCCATTTGCATTTTATTGTCAGTAGAACTTCATTTGAGATCATTTGTAATGCTTTCAAAGCGTAAAACCCTCGACTCGGTAAAGTATGATGAATCGTGTGGACTCTCCAACATTTTTCTTAGTCTTGTTACTAGATAGCCTCAAGACATTTGACGTAGCTCGTATGAAGTAAATAAAAAATTCAACCAATAATACGATACGCCTCTTGAAGGTTTAAGATATTTGACGTAGCCTTGCCCATGAAGTGAAAAGAAAATTGAGCTAAAAAATACTGCTCATAGGTTTAAGCACAAAATTTAATATTTACAGAAGGATCACTCGACCCTGTTTAGGATTTTCGCGATTGTCATTTGATACATGCCATGGTTTCTACTGTCAAAAATCATGGGATACAAAAAACTAAATACATAAATAATATGACTATGAGCCGATTTCAATAAAATTAAATAAATTAAGTTCGTAGCAACCATCTTCGTAGATACCTTATATTCCTCTGAGATAGGTAATTTTAGTTAACGACAGTAAGCATGAAAATCGTCGCTAGTTCACAGTGAGCCATTTGTAAAGACCCTCCTCCCGCGCGCCCGCCGTCTCCATAATTTGTAGTTCAAGCCCCTTGTATAAAATTTTCGATGACGGTGGTCGTTATTATAATTATTACAATATCTTTTAATAACGCGGCCGGTACGTGAGCGGTGTGGGCTAACCGTAAAATAGAGGGCAATATTTCTTCGCTCAATGTCGCCCCAGCGGTAAAACAACGTAAGTGTGTCGTACAACATTTCCCTTGCTCTCAAAGGAAAACGGTCGCAGACGTTTGCAGACAATGTCTTCTAATGTTACACGTACAATTGTAGTAAATATAAGAACTGGGGTATGGGGTGTTTTTTCCTAAATGTCTCGTACGTGTGCTGAGTCAAAATCTTTTCCGCTCTGTGTGACAGTTTTATCTTGATGAGATTGTGTTGGGCGGACAGTTAAGGAAACTTTATACCTTGTACGCCATAATATTATGTACTCGACGTACATAACGAATAGCTACAGACGATCTAAAATACTATTCGATTTAAAAATATACCTGTAGGTCTTAGTTACGAGGTAGTGTCGATTTTAAATTCTCGATAAGCTTCTCTCTATCTTTCCGGGGAAGCTGCTTACTTTAACTTCTACTAGGAGTTTTTAAAGTCCAATAAAACTTGAAAAGAATGAAGAAGTTTTAAATTGAAGAACTACGCCTTAGTGATAATAAAAATTCATGAAGACCACAGAACAATCAGATTTCTTCAGTTAGTACCTATATATAAAGTAGGTATGATTTTGATTGCCAGCCATATTAGTAAAGTAAATTTTAATCATGCATGATCCAGGTATGTATTATGTGTATTTTACGTCATTACAAATGATACTTTCAGGACAATACCGTATGCCTGTAGAAGGCTTGCAATATGTAATTACATCAATGATTTTTTCCAAGTTTTTTTTTTATTTCATACGACCTTTCTAAAATTCACCGACTAAACTGCACGCAAATCAGTACCTTCACATCTCAATGTTTAATCCTCATCTGAATTTTGCACGTTAAATGGTAGGGCTCTCTATGTGAAGCCCACACGTAACGTCCGATATTTTCGAATTCCACATGAACCGAGGTTAAAAAAACGCATTGCACTTTCGTTGGAACAGCGCAGCGCAGAAACTTGAGTTGCGTTATTTTATCGTCAGTTTTTAGAACGAAATCGTGTATTCATCTGACAGACGCATACGTTACCGCTGCGCTAAAAACACTGACGTTACATATGGGCCCCGTGTAACTAGCTGCCACGAGGCCTTGCTGTCATTGTGGCGGCCACGATCGCAGAGGTACGATTCCCTTCGACCTATATCGTGGGCCTCGTCTATTATTTAAAGTCTGCTTCCGCTTGCCGGTGGAGTATGGGCAAGGTACACGACTTTAAGTGGATCATAGATCGAGTCAGGCCATAGGTATAGCAGGTGGTACCGACCGACCGACTTTCCCGTAAACGCGTAACTCAACCTGCTAAAACTGGACGGAAAATATCCCCAAAGACATACCATAAAAATTTGTTCCACATTTTGGTCACTGGGAAAAGCTGTTCAGGGATTACGCCCAAAGGTTTTGGAACAGTCGATCGTTTCAAGGCATTATGTAGGTACTATCGCCAATAAATCAACCTTCCCATTTAAGGGATCAACTGATGCTGGTTTTTCATTCAACTACTAAGAAAAACCAGTATACGTAGGTCCCTTAAATGGGTAGGTGGATAGTACCTGATGATGACAAAGCTTCAAGAGAAGCAACTGCTTCACGAATACGGCTCCATCGCACCGAGGCTTGCTCCGTGTTTGCGACGACCTCCTTCGGGAGTTCAATTGATTCGTTCCTGAATATTGGATCCATTCATACGCAGCAGTTTACTATTGGATTTCCTGTGTAAACGTTTAGGAAATACAACGTCAATATTAATTTGAACTGCCAGCTTTGTAAAAGCAGTGAATGGTATGAATAAAATACTATTTGTTTCTAAAGATTATATAGATGAGATAAACTAGGGAACAGACTCAGAGATTTAGTTCGATTAGAAAAGACAATCTAATATGAATCTACCATTAACAGCATTCTCTAATTAGGACGTTAGCTAGCCGTCCGGTCCGGTCGTAAAACGAAGTCCTAATTAATGCAACATGATTTAGAGTGAGGCAAATCGCATGATATTACGGTTTCTGACAGTTTCCATAGAAGCGATAACCTTTGACAGCTGCTATTTGTCGCGGTGACGTGTGCCATGATATCCGGTTTTTATGAGAAAATTTGTAAATTCCTTTTTTCAAAAACCAAAATAACACCAGAAACACAATTCACATAAGAATCTCCAAAAGCAGGTTGCTACGTCCTCAAAAATTAATAAAAATAAATATTTTAGATAATTAACCCAGCACCATCAAGCCAAAATTAAGCAAAGCTGATACTAATACATAAAAACATTTTTTGTTAATAAATACATAAACCTAATACATAGAAAACAGACTAAACCAACGTCCCACGGCGTAGAAGACAGGAGTACTATCTGCTACGCCATCGGGATAGTTCGAAATGAGTTGGAATAAGAGCAGGGAGAAGACAGTTATAATCAAAAAGTGAAGCAACTAAGAGAATAACATACGCATTTCACCTCCTTAAAGACTATGTTCATCGCAGTGACGTTGTTTTAAATGTTCTTGTGTGACGACGCTGCGCCTCTCGACCTGATTTTCAAACCTGTGTTACCGCGTTATAAGAAAAATTAAGGTGAGAATGTGACCATATTGTAGTACCGTGCTTCGACCAATATAAGTAGTTATGGACATGCCTTGCGCATACAAACAGGTCATTAAAAATGTGCCAAGACACAACTACATTATAAACACACGCACACAGCTACACACGTTCTAATCACGTGAATATACGATCAGAGACAGAGATAGCGCAACGTACTTGCACAGTAGTGCGAACGCGATAGCATTATGTCAGTGACTTTCGTCTTTATGTTCGGACCCTTTTACGCACTTCACGCCAGCTTGCGCGTTTCTTATGCAAATCCATCAATCGGTCGCATACGAAAAGCGCAACCTAGCGTGAAGCGCGTGCTTGGACCGCGTTGCTGTAAAACCATCCTTCGAACTTGAAATTTTGCCGACTTTATTATAAGTAATTTAAAAATACAAAATATAAGTAAGTACTAACGCATGAAAACTAATTCGTGATGCTTTATTTATGTTTGTTGAATTATTGACACACTAACAAAGCACAAGACGGCATCCTGATGTCAGTTTTGGGAGTTAACGAACGTGTCGCGCGCGACGTGTTTCTCGTAGGCGGCGCAGAGACCGACTGAGCGTGGCGTCACTCGCCTGGGCGCACTTGGAGCGGATCAAAACGGTTGCTCGGTATGGCCCGTCCATAACTACTTATATTGGTCGAAGGTACCGTGTCACAAAGAAAATAATATGTGCTTACCTACTTATTAACAACCGTTTTATTATCCAGGTAAATCATGAAAATGAGCAGTCGTTGAAAAGTATCTTCGTCATCGTCTACGACAAAAGAACAATTGATAAATAATTAACTATAGAAAAGGCGTAGGTAGTCCTAGGTAACAATATTTTATAGGTAATATTATTAACCGAAAAAAATACCAACACTTCTTTTCTAATCTGATCTGTACATCTTAATCGATATAATGGAGCCGTCTTCTTCTTCAGCTGATGAAATTTCTATGATCTTACAGTTAGCGACATGGTATATAGCGACACTATTGATAAAATACCCTATTTAAACTGTAGCGGTATCGATAGTATCGATAGTTTAAAATAAAGCAATACTTTCGACAAGGTGCAATACTATCGATAGTATCGATACTATCGAATATCGAAAACTATCGATTGTGTATCGTTTTACAATCGATAGTCCACTATCGAGCGGCAACACTAGTATTGATACTAGTCTAGCAGTACAGTATCACTTTCCCAAATTGGATAAGATTTTCGACTGAGTAGGAATTCAAAATTCATGATGGCAACACCATTGTTGCTTGTGCCCGTTCTTGATGCAAATACAGCCTGTAATAGCAGCTTTATTAACACATGTTGCCTTAGGGGCGCAGATATGAGGAGTAAACACCTTAGAGGCTCATATCACAAAGTAAGTATTGGCTGGCGCAATCCAGAGAGTCGGCTTCGAGCAAACGCGGCTAAACTCACTCAGACATCCACACGCGTCGTTTACGCGCTCTGTGGAACCGTGTCGAACCGGCTCTGGTTGAGTGTGAACGGCGCGTTCGGTGCGGGCGGACGGAATGGCGAGTAAAGAAAAATGTTTTTGTGGGTGTATAACACCACAGACAATATTGTGCATTGTTATTTTTCAGTTTCCCACGCAATAATGAAAATAAGTACCTACTTAGAACTCTTTTAGTTGATAAATAAATAGATACCTACTTCAAAACACTAGAAATGGAGGGATTTCTTTTTAAGAATCTTATTTTTCGTTCGTAATATGTGCTTTAGCGTTTTAGGTACGTACGTAGAAGTAGGTAGATTGCGCTTTAGTTTGATTTGGTAGGTTAAATGGGTTTAGGTAGGTGCCTACCCACAGTAAATAGATACCTACCTAGTCAGCATTTGAGGTGAAAGCGACTAAAGGGAAGCGATGAGACTAAAGGGAAGCGATGATAACTTCATTAAAAAAATCAGAAAGTAAAAGTAGCAACCCTAAAGAGTAGGCATAAGTGATCGAAAGAAGGGGCGAGCTGGCCTTCTGTAAATTCTCTATTCTCTATTTTGTGCTCATATTAGACGGCTGCTTACCTAAACGTCTTAATGGAAACGGGACTGTCGTACCAAAAAAAGTAGGTACCTAATAAGTACACTATATTTAGGTGCAAATCTGTTATATAAACACAAATACTAAAATGGAAATAAGTAGTAGTAAAGCATCAAAAACTTGAAAATTCAGTTTGAATCGCCGGTAGATCAGAACAGACAGTGGGACGGTACCCCACGGTTCCGGGATCAAGTCCCGACCGTCGCTAAAAAAATAAATACCTTATTTCTATTTATGCGAATTATTCGCACTGTTAGTACATTAAAATCTCAATGCAAACTAATTTAATTACTAAAAAAGCGACAAAAATAACAAAAGAGCAAGAGGTTCTCCATTCGCCGAGAACTTTTATTATTATTATTATTGAATTATAACTGTCATATCTAAAGGTTATATTGCCCGTGAATATAAAAAAGCTTTCACCATAAAATCACGTCGAGAGCAGAAATTCAGAAACGAAATAATTGTATCCCACGCGCTACGTATCAATATGCATAGTATAGAATGAAGTCGCTGTTTGCGTTTCTCTGTCTGTGAAATTCGCTAACTCTTCCTAACCCACGCAACGGATTTTGGTGCGGTTTTTTGTTATAGACAGAGTGATTCAAGAGAAAGGTTTATATGTATAACACATGCAGGGAAAATGCTTTTTTCTGCAGGTAAAAGAGTTGCAGCAAGTGAAACTGTTAATAGGGCTCTAGTCACTCAAAGTAACGAACGCTTAGTAGGTAATTACTTAAGGAGTATGAATTATTCATAAGGTAATCCAGCAGTGTCTCGATCTCACGAATAACAGATTAGCTTCCAGCAGATTGCTCGTAAATTCAATTCGGGTTGTGTCCAGCGTGCGGAGTGCAAGTGCCTAGCCTCCGTGGTGTAGTGGTCTCGCCAGTTTCTGATCTGGAGGTCCCAGGTTCAGTTTTCACGAAGCACTCACAAAGTTTTCAAAACAAGATTTATCACCGTTTTGCTCTTAATTTCGTTAGGACATGGTAGGCTGAACCATATTATTCTTTTTACCCATGAAGAAAAAGGCTTCCGTGCTTTAGAAGGAACATGCCATCGGTCCCGATATCTGCCTATGAGTACTTAGACGCCAGTCGTAACAAGAGACGGTTTAAAAATACTGTAGCATTAGGGTTGATTGGGTGGTTCGTAGTTTCAGTGTCCCACATGAAAAAAAGAAGAAGGGTGCAATCAGTGTGCGCGTGCGTGGCATATCGCGATCCCGGCACCCACTTAGCCAGGAAGGGCTTTCCAAATTTGAGCATTCGTTATCTCTCACCTCCTTGACGTGGCCACTCATCTATTGAGCTACCTTCAAGTGGCACTTCTGCCGGTACTGAAACATGAGTAGATTAATTTTATCTATTTCCAAGTTAACATCTAATATCGAAGGGAAAAGAGGAAAATGAGGACCAAGACACACTTTACTCATTCAACAAATTAAATAAAATGTTAGTATATTCAATCATATTTTTGTACATTTATATTATAAAAGATACTTTCGTGTAGAATTGTAAAAGATCTTTGACGTAACAAGCGTTATGGATGGTAGCTAGCTAGGAATGATACAAACAAGCAATGGCTTGTACATGAACCCTTATTTCTAGGGAAAGTGTGTGCAGAATTTTCCGTTTCATTCCATAACAAAAACAACTAAATAAATGAAAAAGAAATGAAATGAACTAAAGTGTTTCACCGTCCCTACGTTACAATAGGTACCTATACATTGTTGTCTCTGCTATCACAATGAGAAGGTGATAACAAAATGGCGAACAACAAAAGAGTCGCCGTCTAAAGATACATGTCGCGGTACATTCAACTCGCGTACATACCCATGAGGATCAACTAAAACTGGGTTTTCTTAGAATTTGTATGAAAAACCAGCACAAGCTGGTCTCTTTAATGGGTAGGTTGATGATAGTACATTCAACTCGCGTCTACGAGGGCAACAACGCCATTTTTAACAAATTGTTTTAAGAAAATATCATGGAGTCTGCTCGTAAGCTGAATTTGCAGAGCGGAAAATTAAAGCTGTATCTTGCGTTGCAAATTAGAGAGATAGCTTGTTAATAAACACAACATTTTAATAGTGAGTGTTTAAAAGAGAACGGAGTTCAAATTGGATTGCCTTCTGGACACCTCTGGGTACGTTTATTTGCATGTAGGTATCTTAAACAAGATCAAGAAGCGATTTTTGGGATAAAAATTACGGTATAGGTATTTACGCCCATATTTCAGATAAGTCCCTATTTAAAGATCTTTCAAGTTCGTTCTCAAATTATAATTTCTACTTATCTTGTAGAAAACCAAGACTATGAACAAAATGATTAACTAGAAGCCCTTTTGATATGACTTTATTAGGATTTGTTTGTACAATCTAAGTTGTTCGAATTAGGAAGTGGAATTAGGCATCTACTGATTAAGAACAGCAAACTTATGAGAAATATTATTTTCAGCCACATCTATTTGCCTAGCAGTCTACGAAAGCCGGTCTATGTAGCATTATGTACACTTTTCTTATTACCCTGAGCAAAAATAAACATGGCCAGCCGGGTTCTAGGCCTTTGTTAGGTGTTTGCTGGCAGCCCAGTTAGAAAATATCGTATTAAGTGCTTCAAAATACAGGGTAGTGTAATAAAACGAGGATATAATTTCGAAAAATCGGAAAGATGAAGTCAGTTTCAACTCAGTACTCAAAATGATATAAATAAATTGATGATTTTATACAACATCATGAAAATGATGGCAATTTCCTTGACGACTATGTTTTTGTTCGTTCCTTCTTAATAAAAGCAAAACTATAAAAAGCTACGAAGCTACTTTGTTTGGTAAATAAAACTTTCCTCAGTCATGGTTTAAATATTTAACGGAGCTTTGTAGCGGCGACTGCCGTCAGTCTTCGTTAGAAACGGCTTGGGATTAGGAAGTGACACACCGGAAGGTAAAAAATGCCCCATCTTTGTCTTTGACTCATTAATCATGTTCCTATGTCAAGAAACATCGATTTATAGTCCGACAACTTCGTGCGCGACCCTCCTGCGGGGTACAGACGGTGGCGGGGCGAGGAAGCACGTCATTTTAATATGACGTGCGGCGCGGGTGCGCGTGTCTCCCTTCCCCGCTACACCTCCCGCTACCCGTTGACATCTCCCCTCCCAACGTCTGTCACCCCTAGGGAGGGTCGCGCACGAAGCTGACGGACTATAGTTACTTAGACAAACTAAGACGCTTATTTTCCAGAAATGAAAACATCTCAACTCAAAATAAATCAAAGCAAACTCTTGATCAAAGTCCACCCACTAACTTTCTTTCTTCTTTTTCGAGTGGGAAACGAAGTCGTCCAACGACTCGACGACCCTGGTGTTAGAGTTAATTACTAGTTATTGTGTCAGTTATTTAACAGTTACGGTGTCAGAGTTATTTAACAGCTATTTAACAAGTAGTAGGCCTCTCACTTTTGGTTACAGGCAAGTCTAGGGATGTGACTTGAGCAATAAAAAATCGTTTTTTTTATAATTGTTTATTTCTGGTCGCGAAAAAATCGATTTAAAAAAATCGATTTTTATTTAAAAAAGCATCGATTTTTAATAAACATCGATTTTTATTTTGCACCTTTAATCTTATCAAAAAATGTTGGTGCCATTCACTTTTTTAATAATTTGCAAGACATTTTACACGATTTTACTAAATCTTAAGTTACACGCAGTAAACTTCATACAACGTGTTACAAAACAAAAAAAAAAGCCGAAAGAAGGTCGCCCAACGACCCGATGAAACCTGCTGTCAGAGTTTTACTACTGCCCACTAAAAGTACCGCTGCTTCACACAGTATAAAAATGGTTCCTTTCTTTTCAAACAGTATTTTCAGTGTCATCTGCAGCAAAAATTAGGGACCTTGAATATTAAGACCGAGAAAATTAGGTATGGTGTGTTATAATTCATGCATAATCAAGACGATTGGTAAAAGAAAAAATAAATCGATTTTTAATTTTGGAAATTTTGAAAATATAATCGATTAATTCTACTCCTTTAAATAATCGATTAATCAATTATTTTGTCAAGGAAAAATCGATTATTTAAAAAATCGATTTATTTTTCACATCCCTGCAGGCAACTGTAAGACAAATCTCATCTTAAATAGCCTATTTATTCGTAAATATTTCTTTTGAAGTACTACTAAAATTTGTCGAAAACTAATTTGACGCGAAAGTTCTGAATAAATTAGAATTCTAACCACAAAAGTAAACTTTTTGCAAACAAGACCTAAACTGCGAATACGACATTAAATCCACATCAATCAAAATATAAAACGTGATTTAATCGAAATCAGCAACGTAATTTCACTAATGTTGCTTAAATTCGTAAAGTTTGGTAAGTAAGGAATATTTTTTGAAGGGATAAAAATTCTTGTATGTTATCGAACGACTTATCTTGTTTTAGAGGTTGAGGCGTAATATGGAGTCTCGACGGTTCGTAATGTAAGTGCACCATCATCGTCAGAAATCATATCGTGGGATAGAGAGTCTGACTGTTGTTTATGAATTCAACTGTGAGATGAAATCAACTTTATTTTATACTATGTAGAGATAACTTTTATATTATATTATTACTCAATCAACTATCTATAGTTTTCATAGGATGGGATAAAGCGGATTATCCACGGCATACAACGTGGTTAAACTACAACCATTCTGATTGCGCCGCCTAGCGCTTGGGCAAACAGGACTGGCCCAACTCAAACATGTTTGCCATGCCAAACTAGAATATATTCACTGGCCAAATCTTCCTATTTAACTTTCTAGTATTAACTTAACAAAATAGGACTCATTTACTTAGTTCTAATGTTTCTGATAATGCGGAAAAATAAAATTAGCCTTTTCAGCCACAAGACAGCCGATGTGGCGCAGTGGTTAGTATGCCTGCCTGCCACGCAAAGGTTCCGGGTTCAATTCCCGGTGGGGTCACTCACAAAGTTGATATTTATCACTTTGTGAATTTGTTTCCAGTCTGGTTAGGACATTGCAGGCTGAACCACCTGATTGTCCACAAGTAAGATGGTTCCGTGCTTCGGATGGGCACGTTAAGCCGTCGGTCCCGGTTGCTATGATGGCGGTCGTTACACAACCATGTCAGAGGCCTGCTACTTGCAGTAGGCGGTTGAAAAACTCTGACACCAGGGTTCATCGGGTCGTTGAACGACTCGGTGTCCCACACGAAAAGAAGAAGAAGCCACAAGAATCCACTACCGGGGACATGTGCCTCCCCCTGTTGAGGGGAATTGCCATACTCACCACGCTTGGCCGGCGGATTGACGAGCGCAGTGCAAGATGTTTAATACACTGGAAACGCTCCTGGGCATTCTTTAATAAAAATTCATTTAAAGCAAAGATCAAACTTAACTTTAAAATTCATTCTGCTAAATCTGTAAAGCTTTTACTGTCCTATCAAAAAGTCAAAAGGAAGTCGGCGTGGCGTAGGATAAATCTAAAATCTCTTCTGAGCCTATTTATTTTGGTCCATCGCCCAAGTAGAAAGGTCAGACCGCGCCACGCTCGACCGCGCTAGACCTAGCAGGACCGCCATTAGATACCTATATTTATTTTACAGGGCTATTTCTGCCAGAAGGCATATAAAGCAGAATGATTAACAACTTTCATTAACCTTTTTCAAAGAAACATAATCAACTTCTCCAAAGAACCATATCCGAAATATCGGGAAAAATGCGGTTCCATAAATTATGCTCCATCACTTTTTATTTTAAGATCTACCTACTTAAAAAAACAGTAGGCAGACCACCAGCCCAGCGGTAAGCCCGTCGGCCCAAAGATATCACCTGGTCAAATGGATGAGATTGGCACAGAACCGTGAGGATTGGCGCAATCGAGAAGAGGCCTGCTGTACCCTGTAGTGGGCGGAGGATGTAGGTAGGCGATGATTTGATTAACAAAGCCAAATAATCTTCTGTGTTCATAATTATAATTATTTAGAATATTACAGACGGTTAACATCAAAGCCTTGGTATTCGTGTTCATTTCCATCTACAATTTTGAATGAACAAAATTAACAAGTGATTTACGTTGCTGAAGGGCTATTCAAAGCGATTCAGCACAAAACCTCAAAAGAAAAGAGAGGAAACCTCGAAAGTTTTTGTTATCGTGCTTTCCTTTCTTTATAACGTAATTTTGTGTAGGTGTGAAAGGGATGGTTTAGTGATAAAGCGGTGGTGGTCAAGCGACTGAATGAGAATAATGAATGAGACCCACATACCGCTACGCAGCGCTACATATTAAACAGCTGTAATGGACTTTCAAACGCATCATTCGATCCAAATACCGGTCTTCTTGTGAGACATCGAGTAGTCCAACGAATTATGACCCAATGAACGTCGAAATACCTATAAATACTTTAGTTGCAATGTGCAATTGTGAGATTTGCTTTGCCACCATTTTTCTTACAATGTCAAGAAAAACAACAATCTGTTTGCCAATTATGAAATTTTAATAGGTTAATTTGAAAAAAAAATGTAGGCACATAGAAAAATTAATTACATGCCTTGTTGTGATACGTCTAAAAAATAATTAATTATTGACTTTTGTTTATTTTAGAGTACAATAAACATAGGAAGTAGGTAGGTATTTAAGTAAAATACTCGGAACACTAGCAGGACTGGTGTTGCTTTAAGAGATGACTAAGGATACATTTTTAATCTGCACCAGCAAGTGAAATAATTACACACCTGCCGCAGTGCTAAAAATAACACCCTTCTTCATTGCCTTTTACGCAGTTTTATTGTATGTACTATCACTGACGAAATTCCATATAGACATGACAAAGTTATGCACACGTTCTTTGATTCTAAAGTTGTTTGACGCAAAAACCCACTCACACATATAAAGAAGCGCGTAGTAACAGAAGTGTAGCAAAAGAATAAGATGACTAATCAAACACGTTCTATTAATGACTAAATGACTAATAGTAAAATGGGTAACAAAATTTCGCACTCAGTGTTAAATGCTTGAGTGGCGGATTGGTTATGATAGCGGAATAGCAATCACGGATGTCATGGTTCGTATCTTCATGGATCGGCTACTTTTTATTTGTACTTTTAGCTTTAAGAATGTTTATCGTAAATAAACGAAAGTAAAGGCAAGTGTTATGTAGAATTTTCACCTTGACTTTTGACTATATAATATTATTATGATTGACCTCTGAGGATTTTCTATGTTTTTTTTTACATTTTAAGTAACTGAGTATTTTTTATTATTTTGAAATAATGTTATTTTCACGGCGTAGAATAGCATCACCCTATTTCTAACCGTGGAAATCGTAAAAGGCAACTAAGGGATGACTCCAGGGAATGGTCAACAGCGTGCAGCATTCAGAGTCATTCTATGTCGTAGGTTTATGACAAAACTGGGTTTTTGTTTAAAAAGCTAGGCTTTTGAGATGACAAAATTTTAACTTAACCTCTGAGAATTATCTATGTTTCTTTTACATTTTAAGTAACTGAGTATTATATATTTATTATGAAATAATGTTATTTTCACGGCTTAGAATAGCATCACCCCATTTCTATCTACCCGTGGGTATCGTAAAAGGCAAGTAAGAAATCAATCCAGGGAATGGTCAGCAGCGTGCAGCGTTCAGCGTCATTCTATGTCGTAGGTTCATGACAAAACTGGGTTTTTGTCCAAAAAGCTAGGCTCTTGATATGACAAAATTTTAACTTATGTTTTGCCATTTCTTTTAATCATAAACCTAAACCAATTCAGGTTCTTAATCAGAGACCGGGATATGACTACATTATATGTTTTTGGCAATAACTTCATTATCTTACTTAATCTTCTTATCATACTTAATACTAAACTAGTTTAGGTTCATGATCGGAAACCTATATATTGTTATAGGTTGTCGATCAAAATCCTAAAATTAATTAAGGCTTATGATAAAATAGATTTTTAATGTTGTTATCTACTGGTCTTTGAAATTTGGTCAAAAACCTGGTTTTATTGACATCGCTGCGACATATAGCATTGACGTTACCCGTTATCGTAGCGATTGTTCTGTGGTTTTGAATTTAAAGCGGTTCTATTAAGAGTGAGTATCGAGGAGCACGCGTTGTTTTGCAAGTGTGTGAGTAAGGCGTGTAAGCGATTTTAAAAGTGCATAACTTCAGCGTGACTATATGCACTTATTATTATGGCTGTACCTACCTACAATTTCAATTAAAGACATAATACAAGAAATATGACAGCTACAGGCAAAATATTTTGTTGTCGTATTCAGACAATTTAAAATTCTGCGCCTGTAACGGATCAGCAGTTCACGAACAAATATAATTCTTCAATATTAATATATTTACTAACAATATGCTTTGTTTATGAGCACATTTTGGATGAAAGTCATCTTTCAATAATGCATAATTCTTTCATACCATAAATTGCGCTCAGTTTAAACACAAATATCAGAATAGATGCATTTTGTTTGTGGCAACAGAAATTTCAAAGATAGTTGAACGATTTATGTTTCATAATAGACCAGAAATAATATTTTATATTCCCAAATCAATGTTGATTCTAGCCAATTCGTGCATAGTAGCACCATCTATTGATATTGCACAGAACTAGCTGAATGATACGTGACGTGAGGCAGTGCGCTGTTTTACCAGTAATATCTGAGCAACAGGATTGGAGTCGAACGTAAGAAGGGCTGCAATTGGTCGTAACAGCATCGTAACATGCTCTGGGGGATATTGCTACTGGTTGATATACTTATTTCGACCAGCCAGACTCCGACTGCCCGGCGCGGTAGGACACCCGCCGCGGGTGCGCGGGCGACGCGGGGGTGGGCGGCCGCCGGCCTGAGGCGCGGCACTTTTTTCCAGGACGGCTGAGCGAGCGGCCGGGTGCGACTGCCGCCGCCTGCCCGGACACCACGCTCGGTGCGGCGCCATTTTCCTTTAGTTAACTTTGAAGAAACCCTGGTAAGGCCTTTTATTTTCTCTGATTTTACAATTTTTATTCCATTCTATTTAAAAGTGGTTTTTATTTTTCTGTGTTATTTTGTGCCTAGGATGTACGTTGCTGGCAGTTCGCGTGTGTTCTATTTTGCGGTTTCTAGATTAATTTTCATTGTGTTGCTACCTCGTGTTTATTCTACCTGTTTCCCGTTTGTCGTTTTACTTATATGATAAACGTAATCATGCCATTGATAAATTCTGTTTTGCAAGTATAAATTTGTGCGTGAGTGATAGCGGCTAGTGGGAAGACGGAGAATCGCCGCGAACAGTTTTGTTTCTACCCTCTTATTCTTGCTTCGCGGTGGCGTCATCATTCCTATGGCGGGTCTCACATCTGACATCCGTCGCTGCGCATTTTTCACTCACACAATTTGTATGAGAAGATGGCATATTGCAGGTAAATGGGAAAAGTAGGTAGATAAAACCAGGATAACCGAGTGAGTATGACATTATTGACAGTGGGCTCGATAGGCAAAGTTGTGGAAAAAAAAAATCGTAACCGTTCTAACCGACTGTTGAAAACAGGGGTGTCACATCGATATGTGTGTAAAAGGAAATTTATAAATCCTATATTGTTTTGATTTGTTGAAAAATGAAGAAGTAACCGACTAGGAAAATTGTTGAGTACGGTATGGTGTATTTCTTGTTGTGAACAATGGCGAGCTATCCAGCAGTAGAATCGCAATCCGGTTTCTATGGACATAAGATTTATACATACTATAATAGGTTAGCGTTACAAGTAAAGTAGATGATTGGTGAGACAATACCGCCAATTTTCGTAGAAGGTACGTAGATTATTTACTGAAGCTCATGTCTAGCAGTGGAGTGTGGTGTTTATAGGTGTGTAAAACCGATTAGTGATGTAGTGATGCCCATATTAGGTAGTGGATAGTGATGAAATGGCATAATCTGTTCATACAACTTATTTTATGGGATGACTTTAGAATACTGACCCACGAATATGGGGTATCTAAAGGTTGCATTCTATAGGGGATGATTCTAGCTTTCATTTGATACTATTTTCAGTGTGCGGAAACGTCTAGAAATAAAGTTATGAGGTAACTTTAGAATACTGACCCACGAATATTGTGTACCTCTAGGTTGCATTCTATAGGGGATAATTCTAGCTTCCATTTGATATCATTTTCATAGTGAGGAAACGTCTAGAAATAATATTATGAGATTACTTTAGTATACTGACCTCCGAATATGGGGTAACTAAAGGTTGCATTCTATAGGGGATAATTCTAGCTTTCATTTGATACTATTTTCAGTGTGCGGAAACGTCTAGAAATAAAGTTATGAGGTAACTTTAGAATACTGACCCACGAATATGGGGTAGCTAAAGGTTGCATTCTATAGGGGGTGATTCTAGCTTTCATTTGATACCATTTTCATAGTGAGGAAATGTTTAGAAACAGAGTTATGAGGAACTTTAGTATTCGGACCCACGAATATGGGATACCTAAAGGTTGCATTCTATAGGGGATAATTCTAGCTTTCATTTGATACTATTTTCAGTGTGAGGAAATGTTTAGAAACAAAGTTATGATCTAACTTTAGTATACTGACCTCCGAATATGGGGGAACTAAGGGTTGCACTCTGAAGGGGGTTATTCGAGCATTCATTTAATACCATTCTTAAAGTGAGGAAACGTTTAAAAGCAAAGTTACGGGGTAACTTTAGTATCAGGCGGTACGAATTTAGGTTCAGTAAAGGTTGAGTTTTGTAAGGGACAATTTTAGCTTTCGTTTGATACTATTCTTAGACTGAGGAAATGTATGGGAAACGAGATACGGGAAGACTTTAGTATCCAACGATACAAGTTTAGGGTTGGAAAAGGTTGCATTTTGTAGCAGGCAATTTTGGCCTTCCTTTGATGCCCTTTTTAACCTGCGGAAATATTTAGAAGAGGAAATATAGATTAATATTGGTATTTGCGGTCACCCATCCATTTGCGGTCACCCATCCATTTGCGGTCACCCATCCATTTTAGCGAACTCATCCATCTTCGGTCACCCATCCTTTTGGTTATTTAACTGTTCATGCTCATAATTCTTGCGGGGTAGACAAATAATAGAAATGGTATTGTTTCATGGTAAAGTTTATCGTTTGAAATAATTTGATAAAGCTCGGTTTGCATATAAGTTTATAAATTAAATCAACACTAAGATAATAGTTATTTGTTGTCAACCTTCTAGTACTACTAGTAACTTGCTTAGAAATAAAAATATAATGACACCTACAAAAATGGAAAGCTTTCTAGGGATGTGACAATTTAGCACATATCTTTGGTTCAAAAGAAAGAACGAATTTTAATTCTTTGGGGAATCGGGGAGACAGACTGACTATCTGACGTAGATTCCTTGTTCCAAGTAGATTCAGTAAAAAGTAAATTCAGAAAAGAAAAATTATTCCAAACACTTGGCCATAAAAGTAGCTTCCTTGTTTTGCGATACAAAATGCCTTATATTGGACAGCTAGTACATCTGGACGTGGAAAATCCAGCTTTCCTTTTTGTTACTTATATACGTATCTATTTTATTACACCTCTTTTGGTTTTGCAAATAAAATTAAGTTAAATTACTAAGGCATTATATCTTTTGTAACTTTGATTGTAAATGTAAATTCAGGCACTAGTTTGGGAATAATATAAGGCGGAGGGTGTCCAGTCAGGCTAAGCCGAAACCCACGGTTTGTGTTTGAGGATAGAATATTTTCAGAGAGAGGAAAACTTAAAACCTACCACCTCTTACAATAAAACTACATCTGAAAATACAAGCACACTGGTGAACAATTTCATAAAATAAGCCAGGGAGCGGGGCGGGGCTCCAACCTTAAGCCTTACCAATAAAATATTCAAGTACTAGCGACATA
Organism: Phthorimaea operculella; assembly: GCA_024500475.1. Classification (NCBI taxonomy): domain Eukaryota; kingdom Metazoa; phylum Arthropoda; class Insecta; order Lepidoptera; family Gelechiidae; genus Phthorimaea; species Phthorimaea operculella. Next base: position 89,211 of record JANFCV010000447.1, on the reverse strand, counting down.
GTGACTTCTAAGTAGAATTGATTCGGCAGCGCTTTATTTAACTTTATTTTATGTCGTTCTGTGCTAGTTGCGCCTTGACTTGAAGTACCTTTACTTACATATATTCTAACGGTGCTGCTAATTGATTTATTTATTGGTGTATAGGTTTCTTATGAAACTATGTTAAGTGGATTATTCTTCAAAATAGTGGTTAGATTAGTTAGGACACACCATTTCTTATCAGCAAAGCAGTTTGAGTTACTGCTTATGCACAACGTAGGGTTGACGATCACCTGGCCGATTCATAAACCTCAGTGAACCCAATTCTGGTAACCATGACAAATAGGATTTTATCTATTCGGGTTCTAAGTTCGCATTTGTAGGTAGGTCAGAAAAAAAAAAATAGGATAGGGTAGGGGAGGGACATTACACCCCTAAATTGAAGCAAATGAGAAGTTTGCTACATTTAAGTAAGGTAAGTTCGTCAATTACCGCCTATGTAACTTTGAAAGCAAATATTTCTAATAAAATATAACAATTTAAATAAGAACACCAGCGCGTCATATAATTTGAATATTCTTTTTATAAATAGCATACAGCAGAGTAACATAATACTTTTAAAATATGAAATAAAACCAAAGACAAAACACAGTCGCGCTGGCAGAATTAAACTACGTGGGAGTTTAATTCGCCTATAGTATTACTTGACTGTAAAATTCTAATTGAGATCATTTCTGTAGTAATCATTGTATTAGATAATCTGTCTTCATAATATTAGGCTAATCAGTAATCATTCCTTGTTTCTAAATTATGATTTCTCAATTTTATAACACATAACACAAATTATTTGATTACTAACGTCATAGTTGCTTGCAACTCTTTTTGTTACAACGACATCGAAACAAATAAGAAAATATATAACATTAGGCCATTTTAGAATGAAAAATTGATGTTTTGCTAAAAAACGTCGGTAGGCGCTTTTAAACTTGGAGCCTAATTACGCCTGCCTAGGTGTCTAATTACACCTACCATACTAAAACTAACTAGTTAAAAAAGAACAAATTCAAAAACAAATCTTTCTTCCTACCTGTAGGTTCGATTATCCACCATTTCATAGAAAATAAACATAATATCGCAAAGTTATTCTTGGATTTCCGTGTAGGTGTTAATAACGCCTACAGGTGGGTAACAACGCCTTCAGCTGGGTAATATCGCCTATAAGGAGTCTATTATCGCACAGGCGGTATTAACCTTTATGACATATCTAACAAAGATTTTCGAAAAAAACATATCCGTGATGCTTTTGTAAAAAGCTTAGTAAAATTTAGATTGCAAAATATACAGTTTAACTAAAATAGTCCATGAAAGTTATCAAACATTTTAAAATGAAGTTATAACTTACCTGATGATTTCACGTATTTTTTTAAGCGTAGCCAACAGAAACATCTCTCACGAACAACACGCTGCCACTAGCATTACGCCCGTGTGAGGAGCTCACCGCGCTCAGTGCAGAATGGCAACACTAAAATGTTGCTATTCCATGCAGATTTTTGGAAATTATTCTTGATTTTCCTGCTTTTTTCAACGTAGGCGATATCACCCGACAGGCGGTAATCGACTAACCTACCTTATTTTAAAATAACAGATAACAGGCACTTCGGCTTTAAGTTGTATTTGTTTTAGGTGCAGTGTCTGTTTTCTGTTACCATTTTTCTGAATTATCTTGTGGTAGTGGACAACCCTGCCTTATATTTAATACGTCCTCTTACGATGATAAATGACCAGCCCTGGAACGACAGAGCCCTGACATAAAAGTAATTGGATGTTAATTGTAAATGGGACGTCTCGTTGGTAATAAATTGATGACATTTTTTGTCATAATTATAACCTAATGCGAGAAACACACGGTATCGTCCGAATGTGCGTCGCTTGTTCAATTTTTCACCTTGTTTTCTTACAAATACGGTTTATGTCAAACGTATTGTCATTGCCAGACGCATCCGTCGACGTAGCGTTGTGCGATGCCGTTTGACAGGAACCGTATTCATATAATTGTACGGTATATAATCGAATGAAAGACGCACAAACGGACGTTGCGAGTGTTTCTCGCCTAAATAATGATAGCGTAGTATTTTGACTGCTGTGACCCTGATGATGTGGTTATTTGTCATTACTATTTTTCACTATAATCACAGAGTATGAGCACACACACACAATACCTTAGACAAAAATAAACAAAACAACATAACAAACAAATATTGGTATTACAGTCTAGGGCCCAGAATGGCTACGCTACGTTTTTCCTCAGGAAGCTAATTTTATTACGTTTTTTTCGCCCTTGAACCAATAATTTTATGTTGACAGCTCTGTGGTTATAGATCAGTTTGTTTGCTTTATTTTCCTTGGTCGTATTTGACCTCAAACCTGTCTCAAATCGAAAAGAAAAGCTTGCATGACATGTTGTTAGAACTCATGGATCAGCATGAACTCACATAAGTACAATTACATTATACAAAACTAAAATCACACTGTGCCATCACATCATACGAGATGTAGGTACGTACAGTGTTTATTTTCCTTCGTTCGTCCGTCGGTCGGCGGTTGTATGAGTGGCGACCGTGCGCGCACATAAATAAGCTATGTCGCGTTACAGCCGGCGGCTTTCGCACGGACCAGCTGGATTCACGACAACCGCGCTTACTCAAACATTACTTACTAAGCTACAGAGACATGAATACCGATATTTGATTCGCATACGCACCAAAGACAATTGCGAATTGCGACAGCCATAGTACTATTATGACAGCGCAGGCTGTCATACCCAATAGTCACACTGTGTCATCTCATCATACGAGATGCACCTACAGTGTTTATTTTCCTTCGTTTGTCCGTCGGTCGGCGGTTGTATGAGTGGCGACCGTGCGCGCACATAAATAAGCGATGTCGTGTTACAGCCGGCGGCTTTCGCACGGACCAGCTGGATTCATGACAACTCGCGCTTACTCAAACATCACTTACTAATAGGGAGTAACAAAATGGTATAACAAGCCGAAAGGAGGTCAAGGTACTCATAAAACTGAACAACTTTCCCTGCGGAACATAGGTCGAAATATAGTCCTAGCGGTAGTTCAAAACATGCTGCACCTGAGAGAAGAGTTATGAAATTTGGTACACTTAATCTTTAGGGTAAGTGAATCGATTTGACCCGTAGTACACAATTTTAAAAAAATCCAATGAGGAGTAATGACGTCATATTTTTTTTGTATGGGGAAAATAATTTTTTTGTTCCAAAACCTATCGTGTGTGGTATCAAATGAAAGGCCTTGCTAAGCCGATTCTAAAAATATATCACATTATTATATTTAAGTCACTTGTATTAAATTAAATAGGAAATAATTCTCGAAACATGCCACGTTTGGGCTTCTCCAGGTATGATACGGTTGAATCATTACTTATGAAATATACGTAATATAATGTGTAATATCCTCATCTCTAACCTCAAGAAAGGTACTACGGATTTTTTGTCTTTAAGTAATTTTTTTTGAATTTTAAAGTTACAGAAATTTATGAAAACAAACTTAGTTGAAATTTGGCATCGAAAGTTCAATTTTGGACACCGAGAATGATAAAAATATAGCCAGTTGAGATTACAATTATATTATTATGTACATCACATCATATTTGTTTTGCAAAAAGAATGTTATGTGCTTCGGAGGGCACGGTTAACCCTCGGCCCCATAGCAGTCGCTCTCTATGAATAATAAGACGGCGGCGGTCCGTCAGAGTCGTCAGTTAGGGGTTGAATAGTAACCATGGTTCATCGGGTCGTTCGTAGACTCGGTGTTCCACTTTTCAGAACAAGATTTGTTAATAATAGGATGATAAATACAAATGCGAGAGAAGTTTTCGATTGATGGTTAAAGTGATCATTTCTCTATACACACATTATATACACACCGGCAAAATGAACGGAATCTATATGTCGAAGTCAATATGTAAGATTCTGACGTTTACATAATCACCCGTCCGTATACAGACGAAAAGCAGTATACAAATTGACGGCACGATATTCGGCAATATGAGGGTGAAATAAAAGTTGCTTAAACGTCCACGTGGTGAGTATGTTAGGGTGACCATGATTAAGAAAAAAAAAATTTGTTTGTGTATTATTTACTTGAGTATCTTTAACGATCACATTTAAACTATTTTGATAGATATGTAAAATCACACCACGCTTTACAAGTTTAAGTTTACTTATGTACAGTCGGAGTCAAAATAGCATACCTAGGACCGCCTCAAATGGTTCAAAATATCTCTGAAACTACATTACTTTTGTAAATTATTTCTTTTGTTGTCTGTGCAGCTAGTTAAACTCTATTCAAAACCAAAAAAATAATTTACAAAAGTAATGTAGTTTCAGAGATATTTTGAACCATTTGAGGGCTCCTAGGTATGCTCTTTTGACCCCGACTGTACATTATAATTTAAGTTGTGTAAATGATTTTCAAGCAAAAGTGGAGCCTGCGTCCGATACTCCACGCCAGACATGTTTTCGGTGGCCTCCTCACTCAGTCATGTGAACTATTGTTTCAAGAAAAGCTGCGCCATGTAGTATTAATAAAAACACTGTATTAATGGAGGAAACAAGCTTGGTTTATTTTAACAAATTGTTATTAAAGTTTTTTTTTTTTTTTATAAACAATGGGTAAGCGTAAGCATTTGTCCGCAATCTCACCTGATGCTAGGTGACGATGCAGACGATGATGGAACATGCTCGCCCAGATAATGCTTATTCACTCTCGCCTTGAAAAGGCCCAGGTTATAACGTTCCGGAAACAGATCCGCAGGCAGGGAATTCCACTCCTTAGCAGTTTGCATTATAAATGTAGAAGCAAAACGCTTAGTGCGAATTTGCGGGATGTCTACGATATAAGGGTGGAATCCCAACCGGCGTCTCGTGCACCGGAGAAGGAATGGTGACTGAGGTATCGAGTGATGGAGAGACTGTGCACACTCCCCGAAATGTATCCTGTAGAATACCGACAAGCAAGTCCATTGACGACAAGTAACCCACGCCCACCTTCTTCTGTTTTATCTTCTTAGCATTGAGATGACCAACCTGCCAGTGTCAATAATTCAATATATATTTGCCGTTTTCTGATCGTTAGCTTCACGATTTTACATAATCTACTTAAAATTAACAAAAAAAGAAAAAACAATTAACTAAATTATTGTTAATACAAACGAAACAAGTGGAAAAAATTTCACGCCACCGGCGGGATTTGAACCCACGTCTTCTGACAAGCCGGGTCAGACGTGCTAGCCACTACACCACGTTGGCTTCTACCCGAGTTGGCGAAATTGTGAACCCCTTGTTTCGTTCATATATGTTAAAGTTATTGCATAAAACATTAATATAATGTAGTCATATCCCGGTCTTTGATTGAGCACCTGATTTGGTTCAGGTTCATATATGAAGGAAACAAGGGGTTCACAATTTCGCCACCTCGGGTAGAAGCCAACGTGGTGTAGTGGCTAGCACGTCTGACCCGGCTTGTCAGAAGACGTGGGTTCAAATCCCGCCGGCGGCGTGAAATTTTTTCCACTTGTTTCGTTTGTATTAACAATAATAAAAATATCTAGTGTTTGATTAAAACACCAAGTATTCGAAATTACTATCTTGTGGAAAATTTCTACAAGATAGTAAAACATTCAATTAACTACAGTACGCGCGTGAGTTCTTGGCCATCGGGGAATGAGGAGGCGCGCGGGGGTGGCGCGCCCCGCGGATACCCAACTACCCGCATTCGCCCGCAGTCGAGTGATGGGAAAAAAGTGTGTCACAAAGTTGTCGATATTTTGTCGTTATGTTGTGTTTTGTGTAGAAAGAAACCATAAATACTTCTTTAATATTATTGACAAACAGTGAAGTTACAGTTCGAACAAACTATGGTTAAAAAGGCCCCTTTAATAAGCAAATGTCTCGAGACATATACATTTTAGTTACTTTAGTTCGAGAGCCCAGGGGGTAAGTGGCTATCTCATAAGGTACCACGATAGGCTAGGTTTGGATCGTTAACCAAGACTTAAACAAGTCGTATGACCCAGGTCTGCCAGAGCCTATCCTGCCGAAACATAAAAATAATCGATATTTTTCAGAGTCATTTTTTCGTAAAAAATATGTCATAAGGTACCACAATGAAAGTGCTGGCATCAGTTAACCATTGAAAAATTATGTAAATAAAGCTTGGTCTGCCACTGCGCACCCTGCCGGAAGTGCTTGCCAGACCTCTCCAAAGATGCCCTTCCGACACCCCTAAACTATCTCATCTAAGGACTTCCGGCTGAGTTCGCAGTGGCAGACCAAGTTTTTTTAACATAATTTGTCAATGGTAAGCTGATGCAAGCACTTTTATTCGAGTTCCTTATGATATGACAATTTTAACTGATAAAATCTGCAGAAGTTATCGAATATTTTCATATTTAGGAGGATTGTGCACAGAACAGAGACCTTCTATCCAATTGACCTATACAAATCGAATCTCCTAATCATTACGAGCATTTCATACCAAGGCACCATCAAAATCAAACCAGTGGGGGAAAAGATATAGGCCAGTTTTCATACACTTTACCTACAATTTCACACTTTTTGACAGGATTGTGTACAATACAGAGACCCTCCTCCTCACTGACCTATATGACTCAAAGCTCCTAGTTATGGAGAGCATTTCATATTAAGGCGCCATCAAAATCAAACCCGGGGGGAATAAGATATAGGCCAGTTTTCATAGACCAAACCTCCATTTTAAACTTTTTGACAGGATTGTGTTCAATACTGAAACCCTCCACCCAACTGTCCTATATGACTCGAAGCTCCTCATTATGGAGAGCATTTCGTATTAAGGCACCATCAAAATCAAACACGGGGGGAAAAAGATACAGGTCATTTTTCATACACTGGACCTACAACTTCAAATGTCTGAAACACTAGGATGCGGCAAGTTTAGGCCTGGCAGACCTTGTGATCTATTGTCAGAGTGATCTTGGCTATAATGTTGTGGTGGTCGCGTCGTGGTACCCGATGAGATAGTTTAGGGGTGTCGGAAGGGCATCTTTGAAGAGGTCTGGCAAGCACTTCCGGCAGGGTGCGCAGTGGCAGACCAAGCTTTTTTTACATAATTTTTCAATGGTTAACTGATGCCAGCACTTTCATTGTGGTACCTTATGACATAATTTTTACGAAAAAATGACTCTGAAAAATATCGATTATTTTTATGTTTCGGCAGGATTGGCTCTGGCAGACCTGGGTCATACGACTTGTTTAAGTCTTGGTTAACGATCCAAACCTAGCCTATCGTGGTACCTTATGAGATAGCCACCTACCCCCTGGGCTCTCGAACTACTTTGTTTTAAAGAAACCTGCCCTTAGTTTATAAAGACCTATTCAACGATACCCTACCTACTCAATATTGTAGGAAAAACAACCCATTAACTAATAACTATGAGTAGTCTGAACTGAACTGTTCGGCAACAATTCTCGATATCGACATCAACATGAATTAGTCACAGCACTACCGCATTCCTCAACATGGTCATGAACTCATGCGCGTACTGTAAATGTTTGCAAATGTGCTATTTGTAACTTGGCTTGATTTTTTAGTTCCTATTCTTTACTTTCATTTTTTTTTACTTGAATATTTCTCTGAAAACCCTGAAAAATTTAATTAATTTCGAAAATTCTCAACTCCGTGACCAATTTTTTCTACTCCGGGACCAAACAAATTCTAAATCTGATTCTAGTAAAGCAATTAGTGGCAAATTAGCACCATTTCATCAATCACATTATTTGGCATTTTTTCATTTTTGTTTACACCAGAAAAGGTGATAAAAAGTATTGTTCACGGAGTTGAGAAAATTTCACTATAGCTGTAGAAGTGCCCTTGCGCATTGTGTGCGCCCCTGCTGTATTGTACACCCTAGTACTATTATTATATTTATATATTCTGTGATTGTACGCCATATTTATTGTTTTGCGATTACAGCGCCACCGTGGCGGAATTCAGTACTAGTTCGTACATATTGCCGGGCATTATGCCATACGGCAAAAGGACGTTTGGCGGTACACATAATGTCGACGGTATACATAGGTCAGATGGAAATATGCAAACGGCTTTTCGTTTGTAAACACGCGAGCTATTATGTAGAAGGCAGATTTTGACATATTGACTTCGACATATACATAATAATAAAGTTGTAGAGGGTCGAAAGCCTGTACATAAAAGATATTGGAAAATAAATTGTCAGCGAATTCTTGAAATTGATAACAAAACACGTTTCAAAAGTTTTTACATATTTTTTCCGTTTAGATGTTTGTATGTGACAGCATCCTGAAAAACTACTGAACGGATTTTGATAAAATTTGGTACAAAGATTGCTATCGCATTGAAGAAGGTAAAGGCTACTTTTTTTTCTCCACTTGAGAGACTGGAGTACCTGATGTGTACCACTAGAAGCACAACCACGAGCCCAGCTAAACAATGGGAAATACATTTTTGGCACCAAAGCAAGAATTGTTTAGCATCATGGAATGCTCCTGCTGGCAAACATAGATCGAAGGTTTGGAGAACCTTATGTGGACCACCAGGTGCACCTCCAAGAGCCCAGCTAAACTACAGGAGACACATATTATATAGTCCCAAAGCAAAAATTGTTTAGCGCGATGGGACGTGTCTGCTGGAAAATATAAATCGATGGTTTGAAGAACTACAGGAGATACATATACGTCCCCGAAGAAAAAATAATTCAGCTTGATTTGGGCCTCCTGCTAGCAATTAGAAATCAACGGTTTTGAAAACCTGATGTAGACCATCAGGAGTACCAAAAATAGCCCAGCTTAAATAGGTACATGAGATATACATATGGCCTCAAGGAAAAGAATAATTAGCATAACGGGACATTTCTGCTGGCAAATAGCTAATGAAGGTGATGGATACCCTGGGAATAAATGTAAGGATGCTGGTGTGGGAATAATGTATAGACAAATGAAAATTATAAAGATGAACCAAAACTCCTCTCGCATCTGTATTTATCATCTTATAATTAATAAATCTTGTTCTGTCAAGTGACGTTTCGAAGTCTAGTTCTGTGAACCATGGTTACTATTCGGCCCGTATCTATCGACCCTGACCGACCGCCGCCGTCTAATTATTCATAGAGAGCGACTGCGATGGGGCCGAGGGTTAACCGTGCCCTCCGAAGCACATAACATGTTATTTTTGCAAAACGAATATGATGTACATATAATTAAAATCTCATCTGGCTTTATTTTTATCGTTCTCGGTAACCAAAATTGAACTTTCGATGCCAAATTTCACCTAAGTGTGTTTTCATAAATTTCTGTAACTTTAAAATTCAAAAAAAATTACTTAAAGACAAAAAATCCGTAGTACCTTTCTTGAGGTTAGAGATGAGGATATTACACATTATATTACGTATATTTCATAAGTAATGATTCAACCGTATCATACCTGGAGAAGCCCAAACGTGGCATGTTTCGAGAATTATTTCCTATTTAATTTTATACAAGTGACTTAAATATAATAATGTGATATATTTTTAGAATTGGCTTAGCAAGGCCTTTCATTTGATACCACACACGATAGGTTTTGGAACAAAAATTTTTTTTTTCCCATACAAAAAAAATATGACGTCATTACTCCTCATAGGATTTTTTTTAAATTGTGTACTACGGGTCAAATCGATTCATTGACCCTAAAGATTAAGTGTACCAAATTTCAGAACTCTTCTCTCAGGTGCAGCATGTTCCATACATTCGGCCAGCGAGCCGCTAAGGCTAATATGGAAAGAAAATTTGGACCCCACAGTAGACCATAGTAAATCAATCGGCTGATCGGCTATTTTGTATGGGAGGTCTACATTCTTTGTTGTGTCATCACATCATACGAGAAGATGTACGTACGTACACTGTTTATTTTCCTTCGTTTGTCCGTCGGTCGGCGGTTGTATGAGTGGCGACCGTGCGCGCACATAAATAAGCGATGTCGTGTTACAGCCGGCGGCTTTCGCACGGACCAGCTGGATTCACGACAACTCGTGCTTACTCAAACATCACTTACTTCGCTACAGAGACATGAATGCCGATATTTGATTCGCATACGCACCAGAGACAATTGCGGATTGTCACAGCCGTCGTACTATTATGCCAGCACAGGCTGTCATACCCAATAGTCACACTGTGTCATCCATCACATCATACGAGATGTACGTACAGTGTTTATTTTCCTTAGTTTGTCGGTCGGTCGGCGGTTGTATGAGTGGCGACCGTGCGCGCACATAAATAAGCGATGTCGTGTTACAGCCGGCGGCTTTCGCACGGATCAGCTGGATTCACGACAACTCGCGCTTACTCAAACATCACTTACTATCACACTGTGTCATCACATCATACGAGATGCACCTACAGTGTTTATTTACCTTCGTTCGTCCGTCGGTCGGCGGTTGTATGAGTGGCGAAGCGACCGTGCGCGCACATAAATAAGCGATGTCGCGTTACAGCCGCGGCTTTCGCACGGACCAGCTGGATTCACGACAACTCGCGCTTACTCAAACATCACTTACTACTATTACGCTACAGGGACATGAATTGCGAATTTGCCCATATTTGATTCACATACGCACCAAAGACAATTGCGGATTGTGAAACCCATCGTACTATACTTATGACAGCTTGTGAGTGACATCTGCAACTGCAACTCGATTTGGCGACTTGTTACTATCGCCAGCATACCTATACACCTATTTATTGTACTAAGTTATACTGGTTTTTCATACAAATACTAAGAAAAACCCTTAAAGGCTTTAAATTGATCCGTTATATGATTAGATGGATTTGTTGGCGATAGTACTATGGTATCTCGTTTTTATATAGGTTTCGAAAAGTTCTTCATTCAAAACCTGGATCCGGTAAAACACCACGATAAACATGCGGTGCATGTTTCTCATATAGGTGGAGCACTAAAATTATTTTCCAAAAAATAATATTTTGTTCTATGATTTATCTCAAAAGAGTTGCCAGCTTACAACGAAGTACAAAACAAACTTACCTTTAATATTTACAGATAAGAAAAATACTTTCAAGACTTCACATTTACTCAGCATTTAATTTCAAAGAAAGAAAAACAAGCGACAGGACAGGTATAAAAATGTCTTTTGTATTTTCGCTTGTAATCCGTTGTTTAATAATAAGAAAGTTGGTAGTATCCGTGTCGGGGTCATGGGAGTTAATGCAGCTGATTAATATGGAAGAGACACGGAAATATTTCCTGTCTTTTCGTATTTTGCTGTTGATGAACGATATGAACGATATAACGTTTCATTAATCCATAACTTGCCTACGTGTTTGGAATAATCTAATAACAAAGATGTAGCTATCTATAACCATAACAGCCACAACAGTTCACTGCTGGACATGGGCCTCCCCCTATCGGGGGGTATTGCCACACTCACCACGCTTGGCAGGTGGATTGTCGAGCGCAGTGCAAGATGTTTCATTGACAGGGAACGCTGCTACCCATTCCCTGGATGATTATCCCTTAGTCGCTTTTTACGACACCCACGGATAGAATTAGGGTGATGCTATTCTAAGCCGGCATCACACGGCATTCATACTATTAAGACTTACTTCATAGCTATCTATATACGTTTGTAAATAAGTCTTAGAAAGTACTCACTCTATAGCTTGTTTATGTATACTTTAGGCGAGGAACACACGCAACGTCGATTTGTGCGTCGTTCATTCGATTATCCACCCTACCTGCATATGAATATGGTTTTTGTCAAACGGCAACGCACAACGCTGCGTTGTCTGTCAAATCGTTTGACATAAACCGTATTCGTATAAAAATAAGGTGGAAAATCTAAACGACGCACAAACCGACGTTGCGTGTGTTCCTCGCCTAAGGCGAGACACACGTAACGTTCTATACCTATGCAGCGATATCGCATGCGTTTGAAAAATACGATTTTCCACCTTATCTTATCCACTAGCGAAATAATATCGCACAACGATTACGTCGACGGATGCATCTATCAAACCGTTTGACATGAACCGTATTTGTATGAGTGTAAAGCTCTAACTTTGTAATCTCCTAACGCGTACGTTATGCAGCGCAAAAATAACGCACAAACGGTTGCTACGTGTATTTCCTGCCTAAACTTGAATGGTTTTCGTGTCGGAATGCTGGTTAATCCAGTCGTCAATCCGTTGACCGCGGCCGGGCAGCGAGTCAAGCTACGAGACCATTACTAATTCACAAACACTTCGCCTTTCCGGGAAATTATTTCATGAATAAAACCCATTAGCTGAATAGGCTCATCCTCACTCAACTCAAAGGAGTGTAACTAACTTGAGATAACTATTTATGTAGACAGTCCTTTGAAGTTTTGAAAACAATACTTTCCATTTAAGGAATAAAAATAAGTAGTCCATTGTCTTGTAATCAATTTGCGTAAAAAGAACTATCTTTTAGGCCTGGACTCCAATTTCTAAAAGTGTGATTTCGAAATTCATGCACGGAAGTCCGCAACGACTGGTTTAACCCCTCGTAGCACACTTTCTACTAGGTACTAGGATTTCCTAATGCCTAAAATATTTTTGAATTGTTAAGGGTATGTGTGAATGGCTTTAAGTAGTAGAATTTGTGATGTCATCAATCACGATTTAGTAGTAGATTTTAGCATACAAAAATTTAAAAAATAGTCCTCCTAGTCAAATGTAGACGGACTTCAATGATGCAGTATCCTGTTTTGCATTTGTATGTTATTTTAGCCAGTATTATCGTAATCCATCCCGATCCCGATAACGTCCAGAGCACAGTGGGTATATTTCGACACGCCCAAGGTAAAACATCGTATCTCATTTTTGACAACTTTACAGTAGAGCGATTTTAAGGTTTAAAAAAATTCTCACGCTTTTGTTTTTTTATCAATTTAAGTGATTGTTTGTTTTAAAGAATACATGTAACGAGTTTTATATGTTGTTATATATGTTTTATTCATAATAATTTGCTTTCATTGAGTTTTATGACTTACAATGAAGGGCTACGATGCATATTACTTGCAATAACAACGTAAGTTGAGATAGTGAATCTTCAATGATAGAGATATTACGGTAAATTCCAGTGTATGTCTGAGTTACGTTTGAGATGTCTTATGTACTTGTTACCTTTGACGGTTAAATCCAGTGTATGTCTGAGTTACGTTTGAGTTGTCTTGTGTTTTTATAACCTTTTGACCTTAAAGTAATCCAAGTAGCCTTGCCTTGTATGAAATTTACGAACTATAATGCAATGAAATAAAATACTTTCATAAAATCTTAAATTTTAATTTTTTTTCCACTCATCATCGATATGATGAGTGGAAACGAAAAAAGGTCGTAACTAGAAAAAAAACAACTTTACACCAGAAACGAAAAACTAAAAAAATATCACCAAAAATCATAACACGAAACTAAGCGTTATTTGGAGATTATTTTTTAGGACCATGTTATTCATTTTTGAGCATCCTCTATAAGAAATTAATATTTTCAATCTAAATATTACGAGAAGTAGACTTTTCGCTAGTTACACCCTTTAGTTTTCAATTTACTGACTGCAAAAAGGTCGTAAATGGTTCACACTTTTGTGTGTAATTGCAAGGATTTATTTATTTTATGACGTGTAAAACGTCATATTTATGATACTTTACAGATTTACGAATGAATAAAGGGGCATGTGAATAAAGAAAAATACTTTTACTCGACTTTTGTCGTAAATTGCAATAACTTCTGAACACTTAACTATAAATAACTAACCCACTTATTATGGGTTTTTAACCGTGTATTGCATTATTTATTATCAAAAGCACACGTATTAAGCTGCAGCAGTCCACTTCTGGATCTTGGCCTCCCAGGGTATGTCATTCATAAGTCATGATCTCCAGTTTTTGCCATCCAGCCACTATTCATCATCGTGATCATACAAACCATGTCACATTTAATGTGGCGCAATACAAACCATGTCACATTTAATGTCATGCCCTACCTCTCCTGCCGCTTGCACACAGGAGGACCTGTATTGTGCCAACCAAAAGGCTATTGACGTAGCCACTTTCTGGGCACAGCGACTGTAATGCGGTCAATGCGGGGATCATTGCCATTGACCCGAAAAGAAGAAGAAGAAGATCATCATCAACCTACATCAACTCATTACCCGTTATAAGCCTCACCTGTTTTGCGCTAATCTTCACGGTCCTGTGCAGATCTTATCAATTCAGACCCGATCGATTTGATGATGTCATCTGACCTCCGGACTGACGGTCTGCCTACTGGTCTTTGTGCTCCCTTTCGATACTACTCTGTGACTGCTTTTGTCCATCGTTCGTTATGTCTATTGGACAAGTGTCCGCTGTCCATCGCCACCTTAATCTAGCGATTCGCTTACCTAATAGTACGTCTTGAATTTTAGTCCAACGTCAAATCTCGACATTTGATACGCAACCAACGAGGTAGGCGCGCTCCATTGCTTTCTGTGCTACTTTAATCTTAAACTTATTATAGGTTTAACCTTAAGTAAGTATGAGCAGGATTTTGTCATATACCTTGGTCTTCAGGCATTGAGATAGTTGGACTTGAAGACATCATCCAGCTTCCCAAAAGCAGCCAAGCCTAACCCAATTCGTCTTTTCATCTCTTATCCTGATCTACTGGGTCGAAGGATAAAAGATGCCCAATGTCATTACCTATGTTTATATCACGAACACGCAAAGAACCTTGGTCTTGGACACAAATGTTCATTCTCAGCATGATCCTAAGATAAGCTTTGTGAAGTATTGTGAGCATTTGTTGTAGATTTGAAACGATGCAGGTGCACATGCACCGAAATACAGTCTCCATATCAATAAAACGAGGTGTCTGCCAAGGTTACACTCTCTCGCCCAAACTCTACAATAATGTCCTTGAGGATATCATGAAGAGTGAGAAAAAGCAACGTCAATGCTGGCATGTCGCAACTGAGGATCATGTTTGTGGATAACCTCATCGTAGTGGCGGAATGTGTCTGAGATCTCCAATAATGCTCGCAGTCACTATTAGCCACACTTTTTATGTCATCGGTCCGTTTAGTTGGAAGATGTCTATTGCTACGCTTACCAAGTCGTGACCTCCAGTCAAGAACTTCCTTACTCGTTCTATGGCAGAATCGACCAGCCAGACAGCCATTTTGGTCTTCAAGTGGTAATCACACTCTGTAATTTAATCCTTTAGTAAAACCCCTTTCCATAGCTTTCTGAATGACAGGTAGCTGGTGGACCAGTTTTAATGCCAGATTTCAAGTTTCAGCTCCTTAAGTCATGAAAGATAGCACATATCGCACACCATGATCGTAATATGACAAGGATGTCTCTAGAATATGACGCAACTCCCTAAATGCTGCACAGCCAAGCTACTTCATGTGTAAAGTTTATTATCGGGGATATGACATCACCCTGACTTATAAGTAGCAGTTTATTGGGTCTTGCTTGCTGGTTCTGGACTTAAATAGGCTTCCCTGCATTTCGGTAGCTCTATCTCTACACTACATATTGCCAGTCAACTTGGCAGCGCTATAAGACAGTCAAGAGAGTACTCCAAAACAGTCCAGGTTTCAAAGGAGACAAAATGTTTTTTTTAAATCCATGTAAACCATACACAGTAATTGGTTATAGGTAGAGGTGTTGAAGAGATTTTTTCCTATTCGTTCATAATAAATATGTACCTATTATATTTTATATATTATTCTACTAGTATATTATATAAATATTTTTTGATTTTGATTTTGATATCTTGGCCCTGTGATGTCGGCTTAGAATAGCATCACCCCATTTCTTTCCTGTGGGTGTCGTAAGAAGCGACTAAAGGACTCGAGGGTATCATGTGTATTGCAATTTTAGGCGACAGGCTGACAACCTGTCACTATAGCGATACACGACAATAGCTAAAACGACCCTCAAATATGTGTCAGACGTGGCGATAACGACCGTACTTTTACGGTCGTTGACGCTCTGCCTACCCCGCAAGGGATAAAGGCGTGATGTATGTATGTATGTATGTATTAGGCTGCAAACCTAAATGTTAGAGGGCTTTAATGACTCTCAAAGTCAGCTTTTATGTGCCTTCCTTTTTTTAGGTAGTTTATATTATTAGTTTGCCGTGTGATGCCGGCTTAGAATATCATCACCCCAATTCTAACCATGGGTGTCGTAAAAAAGCATTAAGGGACTAAGGGATATTCATCCAGGGAATAGGCAACAGCGTTCCCTGTGACGTATCGTGCTCCATGTAAAATACGGAGAAAATCAACGTAACTCAATTTACAATCTTTTTGCATGTAAATTAGTTTTTGAAAAAATACGATCAAACATCGTAAATAAACATGCGTTGTTATATTTTTAAAAGAGACAATATTTGATCCGTAAAACCAAATTGTAAATCAATATAGCATGTTTTATCCGCCGAACAATTTTTTTTTGCAGACGGCAACCACAGGTTACGTTGTTGTGATTCTCGCCAACTTCGGTTCTATTGTACTTAGAGATACGTTTGTTCGACACTCGTGTAGAGAAAATTAAAACGAAAAAGGATATGTAAAAAACTCATTTTTGTCGTAACTCAAGTTACGTTGTTTTACCTTGGGCGTGTCGTTTCTTCAATTGTTTTCTTGTCAGCGCGCTTAATCAGTTCCCCCAAATATTATCAAGGCTTCTACGAGACCCATTACAGTGGGGTCCTAGGTGCTTGCTTAATAAATTAACCGAAACTGCCTCCAAGTCCCATTACAAAACTCCCAGTTCTCTGGATGTGGGGCAAACCTAAGTAAACATTAGCATAAGCTAGACGTATTTAGATTTCAAGGTATTATTTATATGATGTAACCTAGGTAGTAAGTATTTAAATGTCAAACAAGTCTCATAATTTATTCAGCTTGCTAGGCTCAAATCTGACTGTCAGATTTGTAAGTTGTATAAACCCTTTTACACCTAACAATATTTTAGGACGCAGAAACTCATAAATACGCAAATTATCACCATCCAAAAGAATAACATGCGGATTACCTAAATAAAACCAATATTATAATTTTTGTGCAAGGCGGGGCTTTTTTTTGTAATAGATACTAATGTACGACATTTTTACAAAAATAATTTGCTGTAATTTAGATCTCCATTCGTTTTGGTAAAATGCGGCTAACTATTTTTAAAGATTTTTGTGGTATCGATTCCTCTAGACTCATTTATATTTCACCTAAATTGCGACCGTTCAAATGTGACAGCCGTTAAAGCCACACTATAAGATATTTCAACATAGAAAACAGACCTATGTCATAGCATTAACATGGTTTTGACAGCTGTCAAATATGGCCTATTGGGACGGCCGTACTGTAGTGGTGCGTGTTAGCCGTAGGGGTTAGTGTCTTCCGCTCGGCCATAATTACCATTGTATTGTATTGTATTGTATTGTGGGGCTCCCTTTTCCGCATTTAGACTCAAAGGTGGTCCTTTATGCGTTGGGTGGGACGGTTGACTATGTTAGCCAACCCAGCTCCTTCCAGAAGCTTAGAAGTCTCCTGGGACGTTCACAGGCTTCTTGAAGCGACCCCGGATTATCGAGGATTTCTGCCCGGTGGATTGCTACTCCCTCGCATGCCAGGATTACGTGAGAGGCCGTTTCTTCCGCGTTCAGACAGCCCCTGCACAATGGGCTGTCTGTTGCGTTGATGGTGAAAAGATGCTTATTTAGTTGGCAGTGCCCTGTGAGCATGCCAACCATTATGCGCAGGTCTGATCGTTGAAGGCTGAGGAGTCTTTTGGTCAGTCGCGGTGATAGTGCAGGGACCGCTTCTTTTGACTGTCTACAGGTGGTGATTGATGCCCAGCGGGCATTGTGTTGGGTCTGGGTTTGATGACGTATCCAGGTTCTTATTTGATTGAAGGGGATGGGTAGGTAAGGTGTAGGACCAGCCACTTCCACCTCCGAACCTCCTAGCGAGTTCATCAGCCGCATCGTTGCCCAGAGATCCGCTATGTCCCTTGATCCATTGCAAAGTGACCTTGTTATTCGTGGCTATGCTTTGCAATGCAAGGTGACATTCATAAATTAGGCTGGAAGACATAGTGTTGCTTTCCAAGGCCATCAGTACAGCCATGCTGTCGGAAAGTATTCTTATACCATGGTTTTCCATTTTCCTTTGCATGACTGCGTTGGCAGCTAGGGTGATAGCTACACATTCACATTGGAAAATAGAACTATGTTCCCTAGCGGTTGTGATAATTTGATGTTGAGATCCAAGGAGAACACCCCAGCACCCGTACCGGTTTTGGTTTTAGAGCCGTCTGTATATATACGGACCTCGTTGACTCCTGATTGGTCTCGCTCGGTCTCAGATAGCCGTATTTGATACAGCTTATCAAACACTAGTGTTTCAGGGATCCTATCACAGGGCGCCTCAATAAGTGGTACGTTACTCAGCGCTCTGTTCCATATTATGGTATGATTGCCCCTAGGATAGTGCCATAAGCCTGCGTGCTTAAGCCTGACAGCAGCCATACTGGCTTCTTGCTGAATGAAGAGATCCAGTGGCGGCAGGCCAAGCAGAATTTCCAAGGCTTCAGATGGCGTCGTTCGCATGCATCCAGTGACGGCCGAGCACGCCAGACGCTGGAATGACTGCAGTTTTTTCTTGGTGGTAATGAGTTCGGTTCTGGGCCACCAAACGACTGCACCATATGTGATTATTGGCCTGATAACAGCTCTGTAAAGCCATTGAGTTATTTTCGGCGTTAGACCCCAGGTTTTCCCCAGGAGTCTTCTGCACTGCCAAAATGTTATGCTTGCTTTATTAATCTTGTTGTCAAGGTGTTTGTTCCATAACAGCTTACTGTCAATTATAACGCCCAGATATTTGACTTCACTTGTCAGGGACAATTCGGTACCGAACAAGTGCGGTAACCGTAGGCATCCAAGATTTCGTTTGTGGGTGAACATAATAAGTTCCGTTTTAGACGGGTTCACTGATAGTTCGTGCACTGTGCACCATTCTTCGACGATCTTCAATGCTGACCTAGCAAGGTTGCAGAGCGTACTCTCAAACGGACCCGTAATGAGAATAGCCAGATCGTCTGCATAGCCTACCGTAAAGTGATCGTGTTCGTTGAGCCTGCTAATCAGCTCGTCGACTACGACATTCCACAGGAGAGGGGAGAGAACTCCCCTTGTGGGCAGCCCTTGGCTACGATGCCCTCGATGTGGTGTTTACGGTAAATTGTATCGCTCTGAATCTCAGCATGTTGTCAATCCACCCGGCTAACGTAGAATCGACCCCATGTCTGGTCAGGGCTAGGCTTATGCTGTTGAAAGATGTTTTATCGAATGCACCTTCTACATCTATAAAGATGCCCAAGGTTGATTGCTTAGATATTAGTCCGTTTTCAATATAAGATACAACGCTGTGTAGGGCGGACTCGGTGGATTTGCCTGGGCTATAGGCATGTTGATTAGCGTTAAGCGGTTTACAAGGCAGCGCAGTGGTTCTAATGTCCCTATCACAGAGCCTTTCTAGAGTTTTCAGTAGGAAGGATGTGAGGCTTATTGGTCTGAAGGACTTCGGCTGCGTGTAATCGCTTTTACCGGGCTTGGGAATGAATACGACCTTGACTTCCTCCATTTTATGGGAGTGTAGCCGAAGGCTAAACACGCTCTGTACAGGTGTACTAGGTGTTCCACCACACAGTCATCGCTCCATTTCAGCAGACCTGGAAAGAGACCATCCAGTCCTGCCGATTTGAACGGAAGGAAGCTGTTGATTGCCCATTTTACCTTGTCGAAGGTGACAGTTCTCTGGGCTCGTGTCCAGTCTGTTTGGGATGCTGTGTTTCCGTCAACTCCTCCCAGTCTTGTGCCGCCGTAATGACACAGCCCGGGAAGTGAGTCTGGAGGAGGAGCTCACTTGTTTCCGCATCAGACTTGGTATAGGTGCCATCAGGTTTTTTTAAGGACCCAATACTGCGCTCAGGATCGCAAGTCAGGATATTCTTAATTCTGGTGGCTTGACTGTTGGATTCTATGTTGGTGCAGAAGCGTCTCCAGCATTCGGCTTTCCTGAGTCGGATCTGCTTTTATATTGGTACTGGGTTTCTTTGTATCTGTCCCAGTCCAGCTCTGCACGTGTATTTTTGGCTCTGTTGAACAGCTTCCTTAACTTGCGACGTAGTTTTTCCAGGTCAGGGCTCCACCAGTTATTTCTAACTGCGGTGCCCCGCCTAGGCGTCACAAGTGGGCATGTTTGTTCGAAGCAGTTCATCAGCGTGCCCGTTATTTGGTTGTTATGTGTGTCAATCTCCGCAGTGGTAGCATAGCGGGGAATTGCAATTCCCTTAAGATTTTCCGCGGTTAAGGTACGATACCTCACACGGTCCATCTTCCGGGGAATGCGTCGCGGCTCTGCGGAACTTACCATGATGTTTAAAGTGAAGATGATCCACCTGTGGTCAGAACAAGATATCTCTTTAGAAACATGCCAATCCAAGATGTGCCGCGATATGTATTCTGTAGCGAAGGTAAGATCAATGATGGTTTGGGCTCTTTTGGTAACGAATGTTGGTTCGGAGCTCCGATTGATTATATTTAAACCGGTAGTGAGCAAATAGTGGAAAAGTTCATCACCTCGTGCATTCGACTTCTCGCTGCCCCAGATTATGTGGTGCGCGTTGGAGTCGGCTGAGATAATTACCATAACAATGTACGAGTACATTCTAAAAATAACCCCACACTTTATGAGCTACGCAGGTTAATGGGGGCTACGGATGTCGTAGACGCGTAGAGGTTTGCTACGAATACACGCGCGGCTATTTCGTAATAAGTCACAAAGTAATACCTATTGCTATTTTTTTATTTTATCAAACTTATACTAGCAGGGAATATGATATCCTACTTTGTATTATTTCTAAAGTTTAAAAATAATTATGTAGAAACATGCAATAAAGATATTATTGTCGCTGTCCATCTATTTTCAAAAGTTCGTGATAGCGTGAGTTCCTAGATCAACAACCTGTCAGTTTGATTCATCGTATCACTTATTTAAGTCTAAAAACTGCCGGACATTTGTATTTTTTTGAATATGGTGTCAAGCATCAAGGATTATAGGTACGCGCAAGATTATTTGATTTGTTAAATACGGGGTGTTAGGGACGGTGTAACGAAAACTTTGCAGGCGTGCTCAGACCATGAAACTGTACAACTTTAACTATGGAGCCAATGGTGGGAAACGAAAAAAAATTTTCGACCTCCCATACAAAGTCAGTCAGCTGATCGTGAATTTTGTATGGGAGGTCGGAAATTTTTTTCGTTTCCCACCATTGGCTCCATAGTAAAAGTTGTTCAGTTTGATGGTCTGATCACGCCTGCAAAGTTTTCGGCACACCGTCCCTAACACCCTGTATATGACAACTCACGCAGAAAACCTTTGAAGTCACATTTCACTCAAAACAAATATTGCATAAATTCCGCAAATAGGTATTATTGCCATCAAAACCACCTACTACCGACTTAGGGTGAGAATCCACCAGAGCTGTGCGAGGAAAATGTGTCGTACGAGGATGCGTAGCTGTGCAGTGGAAATGTGTAGGGGTTTCCACCAAAGCTGTGCGAGTAAAATGTGCCGTACGAGGATGCGTAGCGGAGCTGTGAAAATGCGCATTAATGTGCGGAGCGAGGATGCGTTGCGAAGCTGTGAAATGTGTGAGCGGGGGGAATGCGATGTAGTGGAAACCTCGCAACACATTTCTCGCAACGCATTCCTCGCAACGCATTCCTCGCTACACATTCCTCGCAACACATTTCTCGCTTGTTTTGTATGTAGAATGGCCTCGCTTCGCTCAACCCTATTCCACCAGAGCTGAGCTGAGCGAGGTTAGGAAAATGAAGTGATTCTATTGGTGGATTTTTTCCTCGCTCACCGCCTCGCTACCTCGCACAGCTCTGGTGGATTCTCACCCTAAAACTGGTTTCCTATACATATACTAACAAAAACCAGTATAAGGTGACCTCTTAAATGTTAGGTGTGTAGGTCTCTAACCAACTTAGGCGAGAAACACACACAACGTCCGATTGTGAGTTATTTTTTCACATAAACCTTGGCGCCGATTGTTGAAACTGCTCTTTGTCGTAGTATTGTCGTACACACGGTTGTCATAGCTCGACCGAGCATAGACAAAAGTGTCAAAATAATCGTAGAAAGGAACAAAAAATCTGATGACGTTACATGTTTTCTATAGAAATTACTTGTCAAACTCTATTTGACATCTCGTCAGGGCTTGGGACGTAAGCCCTGCGGAATGGATTTTCATACAAAACAAGCCGGCGGAGACTGGTCGTAATTAGCGTTTTAGATACCCTTATTTGTGATAAAATGGGGTGGCAGGGGAAAATCGTATAGGTATGTCAAACGCAACGGATAGCGCTGCGCAAAAATAACGCACCAACGGACGTTCACACGTGGCTCAGCATAATGACAAAGTAGCAGAACGGCTGGAAGTTGCTGCTGCTACGGCTGCTAGTGCCATAGTCTCGAGGGAGACGAGCGGAACCTTGAAGCCTCCTGAAACATAATGTATCAACATGTCATGTACAACGATATTAGTGTAGGATCTGTAACACTTGATAAAATGGTATATTTGCTGGCGATAAACCAACTTAAACTTAATATCGTCATACGTGGTTCAGCATAATGACAAAGTAGCAGAACGGCTGGAAGTTGCTTGCGTCGCTCGTGCCACAGTCTCGAGGGAGACGAGCGGAACCTTGAAGCCGTCTGAAACATAATGTATCAACATGGCATGTACCAAGTTATTAGTGTTAGATCTTTAACACTTGATAAGATGCTATATATTTGCTGGCGATAAACCAACTTAAACTTAATATTGTCACATGTGGTTCAGCATAATGACAAAGTAGCAGGACGGCTGGAAGTTGCTCGCGTCGCTCGTGCCATAGTCTCGAGGGAGACGAGCGGAACCTTGAAGCCTGAAACATAATGTATCAACATGTCATGTACCAAACTATTGGTGTAGTGTAGGATCTGTAGCGCTTGTCAATAAGATGCTAAGATATTTTGTTATTGAGACTTATTATAGCAAAGATGGTCTTTAAATCATTATTTACAGCACAGATTTATATGAATCACTTCTACGACCTACTTTGACAAATGCAAAAATAAACAGCTCCAGCTTTAAATAATTAGTATTCAACTATCCATTTAAGGGACACCCTTATACTGGTTTTTCATATAAATACTAAGAAAAACTTGGGTGATCTCTTAAATGGGTAGCTCTCAAACCAACTTAGTATCGTCACACGTGGCTCAACATAGTGACAAAGTAGCAAAACGGTTTGAAGTTGCTTGAGTCGCTCGTGCCATAGTCACGAGGGAGACGAGCGGAACCTTGACGCCGTCTGAAACATAATGTATCAACATGGCATGTACCAGGTTATTAGTGTAGGATCTGTAATACTTGATAAAACGGTATATTTGCTGGCGATAAACCAACTTAAACTTAGTATCGTCACACGTGGTTCAGCATAATGGCAAAGTAGCAGAACGGCTGGAAGTTGCTTGAGTCGCTCGTGCCATAGTCACGAGGGAGACGAGCGGAACCTTGAAGCCTGAAACATAATGTATTAACATGGCATGTACCAAGATATTAGTGTAGGATCTGTAACAGTTGATAAGTTGCTATATTTACTGGCGATAAACCAACTTAAATTGAATATCGTCACACGTGGCTCAGCATAATGACAAAGTAGCAGAACGGCTGGAAGTTGCTTGAGTCGCTCGTGCCATAGTCACGAGGGAGACGAGCGGAACCTTGAAGCCTGAAACATAATGTATCAACATGGCATGTACCAAGTTATTAGTGTTAGATCTTTAACACTTGATAAGATGCTATATATTTGCTGGCGATAAACCAACTTAAACTTAATATTGTCACATGTGGTTCAGCATAATGACAAAGTAGCAGAACGGCTGGAAGTTGCTTGAGTCGCTCGTGCCATAGTCTCGAGGGAGACGAGCGGAACCTTGAAGCCTGAAACATAATGTATCAACATGTCATGTACCAAGTTATTAGTGTTAGATCTGTAACACTTGATAAGATGCTATATTTGCTGGCTATAAACCAACTTAAACTTAATATTGTCACACGTGGCTCAGCATAATGACAAAGTAGCAGAACGGCTGGAAGTTGCTTGAGTCGCTCGTGCCATAGTCTCGAAGGAGACGAGCGGAACCTTGAAGCTGTCTGAAACATGATGTATCAACGTGGCATGTACCGAGCTATTAGTGTAGGATCTGTAGTGCTTGTCAATAAGATGCTAAGATATTTTGATAATGAGACTTATAGCACAGATGCTATGTAAACATACATACATACATATATCACGCTTATATTCCTTACGGGGTAATGGTAAATGGCTGTTAAAACGGCCATTTACACCTGACAAAATTTTGAGAGTCGTTATAGGTTGGCAGCCTCACCAACCCTTAATTTCTATTATTTAAACCAAAGATTTAAAAAATCACTTCTTTACCTATTATGTATGACAGTTGTGAAAGTAAACAACTACAGTTTAAAATAAGTATGTAATAGATATAGCCACAACTGCAAACCTACTTCACACTACCTCTACAGGCAAGACGTAAGACATGGGACGGAGACGTGTGACATCGCAACACTTGAAACTCTTTCCGTATAAAATGTTTGAAACATACTAAGTGACGCCGTCTATACACGTGAGACACGTCGCGTCGCAACAATGACGGCTGACGATTACTTGTCGGATAGCATAGTCTAATAAAACATGGTCTTTCCTTCCCAGAGAAACACAAGTCAACGTCACTTAGTATTGCCACTTTAATTCAATAAAATACGTTATGGGGTAAATTCAATCTCAGAAAAGTGACCTAAAATATTTCTTAATAATTTTATAATTTAGATTTACGTGTTTATTAACTTGAACTTTACAACAACACTTCAATTGCATTTATTAGTTAACAGTATCATAAATGATTTACAAAAAACATCATAAGAGTGGGTAATTCTGGTAACCCACAAGCATGATGACGTAGACATGTGTTGGTCACGTGGTTCACGAGTCTCGGAAAGAAATTCCAGGCGGAGTATCTTATTATACCATGTCGGATAGATGTCATGTTACGTCTCGCGTTGCAAGTCTTATTTGTGAAGATAGCGCCTAACTTTTACTACCTTCCTTTATACAATTTTCAACACCGTATAATTTATCACATAGGTTACACGGGCACTTTCTTTCTTTGTTTACTTACCTCGGAACAAACAGAATTACCACACATTTCGAAACGATTATTCACCGACGTCACATGTTCAGTAAATCGTAGAATTATGTGGCTATTGTATTTGGATTGTGGCTATTGTAGTGTTCCGGCGATGTTTGTGCCCAAAACGAGCGTGTTTACCTTGTGTCGCCGTGACGGGAATACGTTTCAAAACATTCAATAGAGACTGAATGCACACGTTTATTGATGCTGCGAGCGCATCATTCAGTGTGCCAGCTAATGCAGAACTGATTTTACTACCCAGATTATATTTGTACTATCGCCAGCAAATGCCTACACATTTAAGAGACCAACTTATACTAGATTATCATACAAGTATTAAGATAAACCATTATCAGTTGAGCCCTTTCATTGGGTAGGTATACTTGCTGTACTGCTGACTTGCACCATTCAAGGTGCAAATGTAACCGTTGTATCATTCTACTTCCTATTCACTTGAACTACCTAGTTACTCGCCTCGACTCGACTATTTTGAATAATTCTGTGAGTTATGGGCAACGAATTGATAAAAGGTGAATTAAAACAAATGTTATCTATATCTATACTTACAAGTTTTCTTATTCTGAATAACGCAGTTTGTGATCAACATTCAAATGCTTTAAATAGGTATAACTAACTCAACGAGACGGCTCTCTACAGCTAACCTAAAGGTATTCTGGTTCTAACTAAAATAAACATAGAAGGTAACTATTTTCCACGCCAACAATAAACACACTCAGAATCTAAATCTATTACCTGTGTAGGTATTCTGGGGCGGTCTAGCTCTAGACCAAACTTAGTCATTCGATGCAAATGGAATAGTTTGATATTTGACTACGATCTTCGGTACCATTCCGTTGTACATACCTGTATATTTTCCTACTTTCTAAACATGAAAAATGGAGGAACGAAATAAGCGAATCCCTTTATTTTTTGTAATCGTTTTTCCGTTCCATCTCCTGTCGTGAAATCCCAAATGACATGTGTATGAATTTTGTTTCCTTCCCTCTTTGTATTTACCTATATCTCGACGGTATGTGAGGGAGGCAGCGTGTTTGGTATTTACATAATGGTGAACTCTGTAAGTAAGCAGTGGAAATCACACGGATTTAATGCTGATGCATTCAGACTACATGATGTTTCTACAACATGTTGGCAAGCTTTACTGATGAAAAATCTTTCTAGTCAACACAGTGTTTTGTCAAAAGTGCCATCCGTTGCTGCGCTATTTATTGCCGTGTGATGCCGGCTTAGAATAGCATCACCCCAATTCTCCCCATAGTTTTCGTAAAAAGCGACTAAGGGTTAACTTTCTCGGGAATGCTCAGCAGCTTTCCTTGTGAATTTAACATAATTGCACTGCGCTCGCCAATCCGCCTGCCAAGCCAAGCGTGGTAATTATGTCAATACCCCCTGTTAGGGATGGCCCTTGTTCAGCAAAGGACTGTTGTGGCTGTAAAGGTGGCTCCGCCCAAGATCGGTTTTTAAAACAAATAGCAGTTTCTTCAAAAAGGCACCTCTCGGTTTTCGGTTTCATGAAATATCTAACCGTATAATAGTCAGTTAATTAGTAGTTGATGGTTTTAATGGCTACGGTATAATTTATTGGACCTTATTGTTTATTGTTACAACAGGTGAGCTTTGTATCGTATTATTAATTAGTTTCATACGCCTTTTATCTAGGCTTTGGGGCCCAATTTCTGAAACTGTGATTTCTGAAATCGTGCATGGAAGTTTGCTAAGACTGGTCTAACTATTCGTATCACATTTTCTACTACTCGAATTAATGAATGTCTAGAGTATTTGTTACTGGTAAACTACAGCTCAAAACCGAGACAGCTGGCGACTTGTGATGGAGGCCACGATCCTCTTTGGCAAGAAACACGTAATTTCCGGTGGTGCGTTATTTATGCGCTGCGTAACGCATGCGTTAGAACGAAACAGATTTCGACCTTATTCTCATACAAATACGGTTTATGGGCAAGGCCGCCAAAATTCGCGTTTTTTTCGTGATACGTTTTGGTCCATTTTTGGACATAACTTTGTAATCAACTATTTGTAAAATAAATTAAGGCTATCCACATCAAATGTATAATCATTTTAATATTAGACGTGAGTCCTATGTTATGATAGTATTATTGTACCGAAAACTCTAGTTTTAACTAGTTTTATTGATATTACAAAATAAACTTATGCCGTTTTTAGCGTAACATATTTTTTTGTGTTACGATTTTATACCTCAAAACTGCAGTTAAAAGAAATGAAAACAAAACTGCAAGGTGAATATGGCAGCACTTAAGTCGAAAAGATAAAAAAATAACGAATCAGCCATTTTTTTACGTCAGGAGGAGATTGCAAAGTGAACACGTAAGTTTCATCTCAGTGATAAAAAATATTTTCGAAATAATATTTCTACGGTAAGAGACAGTTATTTTAATAACTTCTTTCCTTTATTGCTATCTACGATATTCAATGCGTAAATTACAGTGACTGTTAACCTCTAATTGTAGTTGATAAGCGAGTTATAAGCAAAAATTGTGGGAAAGACTTTGCTTTCGTGTTACACTTGTGATACGTTTTATGTTACTTTATCGTTACTTTCGTGTTACCGTAACACGAAAGTAAGCAAAAAGTAACACGTTGGATAAGTAAAGCCGCATTCATATTGGTTAACACATACTTTTTCAAAATGTATGTAGGTATGTGTAGTTGATCATAATTGTTTTAAGTAATTATACAAGAAGAAGGTTTACATGTAGGTATGTAATCGATAAACTCTGAAACTACTGAACCGATTTCTCAATTCTGTCACCATTAGAAAGGTACAACATTTCTGAGTAACATAAGCTACTTTTTACCCCGGGAAAACATCATTTTCCTACGGGAAAACAGTAGCAACGGTTGAAACTGCTAAATTGTCCTATATTAGGAAATACAATACTTTTCACGTCTAAAAGAGGTACTGAAATGGGTCCATAATTATCGTATGTAACTCACGTTTTTGTTGTTTTTTTACTCTTCTTTAACCTTAGAGCCTTGTCCCTATCTAAACAATCTATTTAATCTAATATTCAAAAAATTAAATTTTTTATAACATATTTTTTTAATTACATTATTTTAGTCACCTTATGAAACGGGCCTTACCAAAAAATGCGTTACTTTTGCGTTACTTTTCGTGTTACAGTAACACAAAATATTTTGTGTTACTTTTGTGATACAATCGCGAATTTTGGCGGCCTTGCCCTTATATCAAACAGGTTGACACAGGCATCCGTCGAAGCACAAACCGACGTGACATACCTAGGTATGTTTCCCGCCTTTAGATTATTGAGCCACCGTGGTAAGTAGTATATGTGTAAATGGGTTAGAGACGTAGAAGGTGTGATGCGAGCACAAATAATTATCAGCATCAGACTTTCGTATGCCAAAAATCAAAAATAGAGCCCCTGTTTCAGTTTATATTTTCACTAGCCCCTAGCTGCAATATGGGCAATAATAGAAAACCGTGGTAGATAATTTTGTTGCCGCCGGTTGATAGATACGAGGCAAATAGGTCAGCCGATATGTGAACAAAGAGAGTGTTGGCTATTTGTATTTATGTCGTTCAATATATTTTTTTATACTGAACGTAGATACTGGATATACGATGCATCATTTGAAAGAACCATATTGTATTGGGATTTTATGCACTTTATTATACCTATAGATAGTACTGTCATTCGAATAGGCCATATATGATAGCTGTTAAAATCATGTTAATGCTATGATGACATATTGACATGTTTCATATTATGGGTTTGACAGCTGTCATACATAGCCTATTCGAATGACGGTACTATAACAGTAGGTATTAGGTGTCGATTCATAACATTACATCCTTTACGACGTGAGGTCCAACGTTTATATTCTTACTTCCAAAAAGCTGCCTATAACTGTTCAAACTTTGCAGAAACGTTTATTAAAACCTGTTAAGTAATTGTTCGGAAAAACAGTTCTTCAGTTAAAGAAACCATTTAACTGCAAAATTACTTTTTTCGTGTCTTGATCTATCTTTCTAGTGTTGCTTTTTTGCTTAGTAGCACTTAATATAAAGCTAAGTAACCAATTCATAGAAAACTTATTTTCCCATTCGCTCATTAAAAATCTAGCCGCACAGTTCATTAAGAAAATTATAGGTAGGTACTATCATTTTCTTATGAACTGTGCGGCTAGATTTTGTGACACAGTAGAAAATTTTGTGGTACGGTTTCAAATTCGCTTAATGCGATAATGTTGGAAGCCTTATTGTACGAAATATTCTCCATTAACTGAATTTATCCTGCTTTAATGGTAATTTAGCGCATAGACGTGACAAAGGTCGTTAAGTCATTATAATAATGAGGGTGGCTCGCGGCGAGGTGCACAATATTTTATTGAAGTGGCCAAAGGTAGTATAGTAGAGCTTTCGATAAAATAAAAACTTGCAAGCCCAGGTGCACTGCCTATTATAGTCAGGTCATTCGAATAGGCCATATTTGACAGCTGTCAGACCCATACTAGGAACACGTCAACAAAGAAAAATAGACCTTATGCCATATCCTTAACATGATTTTGACAGCTGTCAAATGTGGCCTATTCGAATCACCGTACTATACTAGGTATGACATGTCGATTTTAGATTTTAACAGATGTTGAGCCACTGATAGTAGCCACAGTAGTGTAGTGCCGTCTTAATTCCGCTAACACAACACATTTTAGTCCATAATTATTATTGTAGCTTTCTTAATGTGACATTATGCTATTAAATTAAAAAAAAACATTATAAATCCCGGCTATGATAGATACTGTCGCCAGAAAATCCATCTATCCATTTAAGGGATCAACTTATACTGGTTTTCTTAGTATTTGTATGAAAAGCCATTATAAGTTGGTCTCTTAAATAGATGGATTTGCTAGTACTATCACATATTGCTCAAAGAGCGCGTTAAGCCACAAATTTAGCTCGACACGATTTCGCAAACAGTCTGAGCTCCTTCATGCAAATCCGCCTCTCCAGGGTAATGGCAAGAGTTATTGCCTATCCTACGTCGATGAAATATTCTAACGTAGGTATACGGAACAACCTATAAAACCCAGCACTTGTGTTCAAGAATCTGTCTAACGAGCTGCTCGCCGCGCTTGCCTTCTGTACTTATCGGGTAACATCTGGCGAGAGGGACGGTGTAGCGAAAACTTTGCTTTGCAGGCGTAATCAGACCATAAGTATAAGTGATCATGACACCTAATAAGAGAAAGAAACGATCTACCATTTGGTCTGCCACAAAACGGTTTTCTTGTGATTGATACAGGCATACCGGACAAAAACTATGTTCTTTTTTTAGAAACACAGTCTTTAAGAATCTTATGTGCTAACTTATTAATATGTATTTAAACAGGCCTGGAGTTATGATGTTGTATGATTCAGTAAATGTTGCTGCATCTAATAAAGTAAGAAGTAAGTAGGTATTGCTTTAAATGTCGTATCAGAACTTAAAAGTGATTAAGAAATAAAGCCAATAGGGGGAAAAGAGAAAAAAAAACGATTGGCATACTTAATTCACGACTCACTTCGCAAGGGAAGTCAAAATTTTCATATTTCATGGTTTGATCGTGTCTACAAAGTTATCTGTATACATAGGGGAATTGTGCTTAAGATGACATACTTTTTGTTTAGAGGTAAATATTTCGTTAAATAAAGTCATGTAAGTTTTTCTAATGCATGTTTAAAAACATTTTATTAGAAAGCTGATTGTTTATTTTAAAATCAGGTAAGTCAATAATTACAAATGTAATGAACCAAAAACCACCACAACTCCGACCAGAGTAAGAGGACACAGCGCTATGATAAGATGACATACGCGTTATTATTTCTTAAACAGTGTACTAAATTTTTTCCTGGCCATGTGTTATGTGAGGAAATATTAAACATGGTCGGGAATATGGAAAATAATGCTGAAAACAGTGAATACGAGTTTTTACGGGTAAGTAGACATACAACCTCACACCCACTAATCTGGTATGTCGTCTTACCTTCGTCTTACTCAAAGCGTAGTACTAAACTAATTATTTTCTTGTTAAAAGGTTCAAATAACTCTTTTGTTAAAATTTACATACTAATATAACCCAAGATTATACTAAAAATGATTGGGCTAACTAGATTTTATATTTTGGTAGTTTCACCAACAAACAAACAACAAGCTGAAGGTGGTCTAAAATTCCTTGAAGACAAAAATTACAAAAAACCGCATAATTTTTACATTTGCTGTCATTGACTGCTCTATTGAATATGTTACCGGCCAAACCTGATTTTAGGATAAACTAGTTTTTGCTAGGCCAAAGTAGTTTATCCTACATGTGGTTGGATGAACCGGTATAGACTAGGCTAAACCGGTCCGTCCGATGGCCGATAGGAGAAACTAGTTAATCCTAGGATGAACTAGTTTATCCTACATGTGGTTGGATGAACCGGTATAGACTAGGCTAAACCGGTCCGTCCGATGGCCGATAGGAGAAACTAGTTAATCCTAGGATGAACTAGTTGAGCCTAAAATTAATAAGTACACTTCAGGATAAACTGGTTTGGCTTTGTTAAAAATGGTTAAGGCTACAGTGACGTAGCTCTTAGAGGGTAAAGGGTAACGTCGGACATCCTGGAGACATCGGATACCCTGCAGTCTCGAACACCCTAGAGGGTGGGGTGTAGCATTGGACACCCTAAAGGCTCAGACGCCCTGGAAGGACGCCCTACAGTGAGGCACTACGTACACCCTGGAGGCATCAAACACCTGTAAGGCTTGAACACCCTGGAGGATGCGGGGTTGCGTTCGACACCCTAAAATCTCGGAAGCTGCCTGCCGTGGGCTGGGCTCACACAGACCAACGACTCCTGTGATGTGACAGCTCGTGCGAGCTATCGGCGACAGCGACGTTGCAAGTGCTCGCATCAGGGCCTACAAGGTGTCTGAGCCTTCAGGGTGTCCGACGCTACCCCGCACCCTCCAGGACAATCAAGCCTCACAGGTGTTTGATGCTTCCAGGGTGTGCGATTATACCCTTTACGCTCTATCTAGAGCTACATCACTGTAGGGCGTCCCTCCAGGGCGTCCGAGCCTTCAGGATGTCCGATGCTACACCCCACCCTCTAGGGTGTCCGATGTCTCCAGGATGTCCGACGTTACCCTCTACCCTCTAGAGCTCCGTCACTGTAGCCTTAATCATTTTTAACTATGCAAAACCAGTTTATCCTGAAGCGTATTTAATAGTCATTAATTAATTTTAGGCTCAACCAGTTCAGCCTTGGATTAACTAGTTTCTCCTATTGGCCAACGGACGGACCGGTTTAGCCTAGTATATACCGGTTTATCCAGTCGCATGTAGGATAAACTACTTTGGCCTAGGAAAAACTAGTTAATCCTAAAATCGGGTTTGGCCGGTAACAAATATATGTATTAGGAGCACCAAAAATACACATAAATACACTACAGGTACACCTCTAACATCAATACTTTAGTAGATATTGATGGTGTGTCATCTTATCTCAGTATGCCATCTTGAGCACAATTGCTACTATCCCTTAGTTACACATCTCCACACAAT
The DNA here is from genome assembly GCA_024500475.1 of Phthorimaea operculella. Classification (NCBI taxonomy): domain Eukaryota; kingdom Metazoa; phylum Arthropoda; class Insecta; order Lepidoptera; family Gelechiidae; genus Phthorimaea; species Phthorimaea operculella. The sequence continues at coordinate 56,185 of JANFCV010000447.1, read as the reverse complement.
AATTTCATAAATATTAATTCATGCATCTACCTTTCTTTGTTTGGCTTAGAAGAAAGATCGCCTTATCACTGTTACCATTTTTTACGATATCATCATCATCTTCCTACACTTATCCCAACCGATATTTTACGATAACAATCCGGAAATCAATCGATTCCAATTTTCCATTTCACTAAAAATACACCTCTGGCAGAAGCATTTCACTATTCATTACTGCACAGACAAATGAAACCTTTTTCGCGCAGCGCTACTAGACACGCCTTTTGTCAAAATTTCATACAAGACAAGCCTGCCATTTTTGAATGTTTTTGAACGAGTTTGTCATTTGAGGCAATTTGAGGTGATAGCTCATTTAACCGTTCCGTACGCGTCATATTTTAAAATATTGTATGAAATTCTATGCCACTTAGGGTGCTGTGCGTATGGTTCGAACAGAGTACGTTCACCCTAAAGTGTTGCCACAACCGTCTTTTCAAAATACACATATCCGTCGCCAAACCTAAATTTGGAGTGTATGAGATTGAATAAAAAAGGGACTGAAAACGGCCCCTTCATCCCCGTGGTCCACCTCCTGGTCCACCTGGTGGACCACAGGTACGTTATTTTTCCCTGTGGTCCAGGACAGGTGTCAGCTGTCACACAAAAAAGTGGTTTATATCGAAACTATGCATGCTAGATTATTAGTTTCTTTGGAAAAGTAGCAGGCATTAACAATATCTACATGACAGGTGTCAGCTGTCATACTAAAAAGTCGTTTAAAACAGAAACTATGCGTGCTAGACTATTAGTTTATTTGGGAAAGTTGTATGACTTAACGAGATCTACATGACAGGTGTAAGCTGTCAAACTAAAAGTCGTTTATATCGGAAACTATGCGTGCTAGACTATTCGTTTCTTTGGGAAAGTTGTAGGTTTTAACAAGATCTACATGACAAGTGTCAGCTGTCAAACTAAAAAGTCGTTTGTTCGGAAACTATGCGTGCTAGACTATTAGTTTCTTCGGAAAAGTTTTAGGCTATAATAAGATCTACATGACAGGTGTCAGCTGTCATACTAAAAAGTCGTTTATATAAGAAACTATGCCTGCTAGACTATTAGTTTCTTTGGGAAAGTTGTAGGCCTTAACGAGATCTACATGACAGGTGTCAGCTGTCACACTAAAAAGTGGTTTATATCAGAAACTATGCGTGCTAAACTATTAGTTTCTTTGGGAAAGTTGTAGGCCTTAACGAGATCTACATGACAGGTGTCAGCTGTCACACTAAAAGTCTTTTAAATCAGAAACTATGCGTGCTAGACTATTAGTTTCTTTGGGAAAGTTGTAGGCCTTAACGAGATCTACATGACAGGTGTCAGCTGTCACACTAAAAGTGGTTTATATTGGAAACTATGCGTGCTAAACTATTAGTTTCTTTGGGAAAGTTGTAGGCCTTAACGAGATCTACATGACAGGTGTCAGCTGTCACACTAAAAAGTCGTTTAAATCAGAAACTATGCGTGCTAAACTTAAATCGTTTTCATAGTTAATAGTAGTTTATGCAATTGCCTTATAATGAGAGGCTTTAGGATGTGAGTGTTCGTTTATCACAACGAGGCGCAGCCTAGTGTGATAATAGTTTGACACGAGCATTCTAAAGCCTAATTATATGCAGTTGCATACACTATTTTATCTACACTTTACAAGAAAACTATGAAAATAATTCAAACCTCCGCACTGTGGCGATTGCAAGCCTATCTACTGAACCACCAACTGAACGACTTTTGTACATAAGTAACTTTTAACTAAACGTTAAAATGGAGGCTCATAAAACCGAACAACTTTTAAAATTAAAAGCATTTATCGGTAAATTTAAATTGAAAATGATTTGAAGCAAAAATTTAATAATAAATAAGTCCTCATTATTTCAAGTGTCGTCCCGCCCGGGTGAAATTTGTTTTATTTTTATTTAACTTACTGTTGGCCAGTGTTGGCTCAGGAAATAAAAAAGCGGAATATTCGTTTAGTTTTTTTTGATATACTAGACATCTCTTTCCATTACGATTCTTATTTTAGTATGGAAATTATATTTTTAGGCTGCTTACTTCTTATTGCAGTTCATTACGTTGGTGCTTGATTCTGTAAAACGAATATTACGAAATGAGTGTAGATAAAATTATTTACCTACCAGCTTGCTATTACCTACATAAAATGGTTTTATAATGGTAAAAGAACTGAGTAGCAAGCGAGAGGCTTAGAGATTTAATATGTTAATGTTTTTGATTGGATCAAGTTTATTGGGTGTTGCACTCGTTTTCCAAAAAGGATCGCAAATCAATCACACCAAGCCCTACAACTTACGTAAAGAATTATTATAATATTAGTGTAAACATTTATTCAAAGTTGCTTTCAGTTTTTTGTTTAAGTAGTTTTTTCACCAAATCACAACAAAGATCCAGATAATAAATAGGTATATTGCCGAGTAATGTTGGCGTTGAATAGCATCACCCCATCTATCTACCCTTGAGTGTTAAAAACCAATTAAGTCGTTCCAGAGAATGGGCAGCAAAATTCTCTGTGAATACATCACCTCGAACTGCGCTTGCCAATCCGCCTGCCAAGCGTAGTGAGTATGGCAAATACCCCCCTAATAAGGGAAGGCCTATGTCTAGCAGTGGACTGTTGCGGCTGTTATAGTACAGCATGTTTTATTGTATCATAAGTATTAGAGTAAGGGCGATTTACAAACAAAATGGTAAAATTACAAATAACACGTGAGTCAAATAGGACGTCAAGTTCGAGAAATATAAGCTGGTGGCAACACTGGGAATGGCAATTCGGTAAACCAAATTGGCAGGCTATATTGCTCAAAGGGCGTCTCTATCGGGGACCGCGAATGACGTTTTGGTTCTCTGTGCATTACTGTCATATCCTTTCATCAGCTAAAACAACATTGTTTAATGTACAGTCTCCTACGCTACTCTATTTTTGAGGTTCAATTTTCTTGTGATTGATACAGGCATACCGGACTAAAACTATGTTGTATGATTCAGTAAATGTTGCTACATCTAATAAAAAAAGAAGTTGGTAGTCTGTAAAAATCACATTTAATTTTAAAGATAGTTCATGAGTTAGTGGCAGAGACTGTACCTAACCTACGCTGGAATTTCAGCCATATTTTGACCTGAACAAACCTCATGCCCTTCCACCTGTACCCTCTTCCGCCCTATGTTATTTGAAGCGCACGAAATAACCCATTATCAAACTAAAGATAACCCTACCGGTATTAAACAACGTAGATAGTAATAATTGATGATTAAACGAACTTACCTGTAAGTGAAGTTCTATCACAATTATGCGAAGCGCCTCGTCCGAAGAGATAAGTATTTGATTTTGACTTGTAGTAACACTAGGTACTACCACTCTTGCACTTAGTTGAGATTATTAGTAGTTTTTGATTTTTGAGCTGGTATCCCCACTCGCTCCACTCGCCCCGGCAGCTGTCTTGCTACGTCATTAAGTTTAGAGATGGACCCGACATTGATGTATTTCCTATTATTTGGGAAAGCAGTAAGCTCTGGTGGTGGGACATTCTCTTGACGAGGCGCTTCGCATAATTGTGATAGAACTTCACTTACAGGTAAGTTCGTTTAATCATCAATTATACTTCGCGCCTCGTCCTCGAGATAAGTATTTGATTTTGACTTTTAGACATTGAGAGAATAAGTTTAGGAAATATCATCAATGATACCACTAGTTTTTTGTAATCACCTTATATTGTTTAAATATAATGTAGTGAGGATAACTCCTTATAATATATTATTATAATACATATAACAGTTACCAATTATTTTGTTTTAATATTTGAATCATCTACAAAGCATCTTGCTTTAACTAACTAAATTGTTACAGTAGTGCTGTAATTTACATTAATTATTTTGTGAATGTTTATGCAAGTGGATCACAATTTCGCCGCCTCGGGCAGAACCCGCCGTGGTGTAGCGGCTTAACACGTCTGACCCGGCTTGTCAGAAGACGTGGGTTCGAATCCCGCCGGCGGTGTGAATTTTTTCCGCTTGCTTCGTTTGTATTAACTTTGTAACCAAAAAGTTAATAATTATTTTGTAATTAACATTTTGTAAGATTATGATTTTTTACAAGAAAATCTTTTAATTTTTATGATTAAGCAATTTATCTTATTTTAATCTAATTATTGTTTATAATAGCCTGCGCTAAAGACAAGTGTGAATCATTCAGAATGGGCCTATTGTAGAATTTAGCAAATACTACCGAGTTACCGCTCCAACCAGCAGTACTTCGTATCGCGTCGATGCTGGAGTACGCGCGGTAAGCCAACTTGCGCGTTTTGCAAACCGGCGCGATTCGCCAACTCGCTTTCTGCCAACTGGCGCGCTAGGCCGACTAACGCCATTCGCCGACTGAGCTATTGGTAAACTATAGCTTCAGTGTACAGTCAATTACACATTTTATAAACATTTTGCATATTTTGGTATTAGGGAATTTATACTAAAATTTATTTATTGATTAAAGTATGAAGAGCTAAATATTTTTTTTGGTTTGCAATCTGTAAAAAAAAGTGGTTCAGTTTTAAAAGTTATTCAGTTCTTAAAAGTTGTTCAGTTTAAAAAGTTATTCAGTTTTGAAAGGTGTTTAAACTTCAAAGTTGTTCAGTTTTAAATGTTTTTAGTTTAAAAGTTGTTCAGTTTTATAAGCCACATTTAAGCGCTAACATCACAAATGAGATTGTGAGTCTATGGCTATACATATGCATGTGTGACGATGACGTCTCCGATGATCGCTTGTCTGACAGATGTCATGTTGCGCGTCGCATCACGCGTCTATTCTGTGGAGCTTGCCCCGTAGAGACAAAGCTTATATTTGAGACGCGCGTCGCATCGAAGACGGTTGACGGTCACTTGTCTGACAGATACCATACAACTTCTTCTCGACGACGCACGTCTTCTGTGGAGCTTACGCTTTAATCTTTTTATATGTAACAAGTCATTTGAAAGTTTGTTCAGTTGTTCTCTTGATAAGTTTATCCCTAGTATTTATTCAAAATTTCATATCATGCCATATTACGTTCTCGTATTAAATTTTCTTTTGTACAATAATACAGATCCATAAACGATTATTATGTTCACTGTACATCATGACAGTTTGCTAACCGCGCAGTCGGCGAATGGCGCTAGTAGGCCTAGCGCGCCAGTCGGCAGAAAGCGAGTTGGCGAATCGCGCCGGTTTGCAAAACGCGCAAGTCGGCGAACTGATTCCAGACCTCGATGCTGACGCCAGACAGATGCGCACGCGACGTGCTAGCATGTCGCGTACTGTGCGCAGTGAACATGGATGTATCAATGCCGCTAAGACTTAGCATTGTTTTTACCCATCTGCTGAGCGTCTGCGTGCCAACTGGATTGTGCGGTTTTTTAATGCCTACAAACAAAAGATCAGATTTTTTAGCTCTTTGGTTTTATCTTAGTATGCCATTAAAGTTTTTGCTGGACATATTGACGGCTTGTCCGGAAAGAAAGGCAAGTATAGTAAAGGCTGCTTTGAGCCTGGCCGTGAAGTTTTTATCAAATCAGGGATATGTATGCCTATGCATTGAGCTGATATGCTAATATTTTTTATATTAATATTAGAGAGCGTTTGGATCCTATGAGCAGTTGTTAGTGCTAATAAGGATATCGTTTTTTGCGTTAATTTTTCTAATGATAAATCGTCGTTCGGGTACCAGTTATTTAGAAAATCTAGTACACGATTTGTATCCCAAGTAGTTGTATACTTGGGTAGCTGAGGTCTGAGACGAAATACACCCTTGAAAAACCTTTGGATTCTGTCATCGTTAGACACAAAAGAACCCATTATTAACGCTAACGCGGATCTATACGAGTTAAGCGTTCCGTATTGGCACCCTTGGTCGTATAAGAGAGTTAAAAAATAAATAATGTTAGGGACGGAAGCAGAATAAACATCAACCGAGTTTGTTAAACAGAAGTGCCACCATTTTCTTAGGCACACATCATACTGCTTGACAGTATTTTCCGATAAAGAGGCCAGCATTATTCCAAGGGAGGATGGTGGTACACCTCGTCTCGACAACGCCTGCCGCACAAGACTGCTGCAGCCAGGGTAATCGACTCGTGGATCCGACGTGAGCTGCAATGAGATATTAATGCATGTTTGTGAGGTGGAAAGGTAATGACTTCTGAGATGGCAAGGGACTGAAAATGGGGTACCACGGCTGTGGGCCAAACAGGGACGACAACTATACCCTTGGCTTTCTCTGATATTATTTTTCAGCGCCTTTAGGATGACGGAGAAGGGAGGAAAGGCGTAGAAAAATGTATTTTGCCACGACACCGTGAACGCATCGACAGCAACAGCGTCCGGATCTCGCTGCCACGAAATGTACTTAGTACATTTGTTATTAATGCGACTTGCGAATAAGTCAATTTCAGGTTTGCCGAGCCTGTCCGTTAATGAACGAAAAGCCCAGCTAGCTAACTCCCATTCGATGTCTGGGTGCAATTTTCGGGACTCCGCATCCGCGATCACATTCTCACGTGATCTGATGTACGACGCAAATAGGAAGAGTTTTCGCCCTTCGCACCAGTGCCAAATTTCTCTGGTTATTTGTGTTAGGTGGGGATATTGAACTCCTCCCATACGATTGATATATGCAATCGCGGTGGAGTTGTCTATACGCATTAAAATCTGACAGTTGTAGAGATCTCTAGCAAAGGTTTTAAGAGCGATAAACTAGCGAGCAATTCAAGATAGTTTATATGTTTTTCTTTCCGTGTTAGACCACTGGCCATTTGCTGTCAAACCATTGCAGGCAGCCCCACCCCGTAGTTGAGGCGTCAGAAAATATCTCCTGCAATAATTATCATTCAGTATGCGATGGACAGAATGATCAATGTTTTGTTACCACCAATGTATATCCGGTAACAATGAGGAGGAACTGCCATCATTTTATTATAATTGTCGTCATTCTTTAAATTAAGGAATTTGCACCGTTCCATTTCCTTGGTGTGAAGTAGGCCGTACTCACGGCTGGGCAGGCCGATACAAGCAATCCGACCAACTGAGCCAACTTCCTAATCTGGCAGTTTTTAATTTTAAAAGTTTTCTAACTCGGCCTTAATACGCATTCTTTTTCTTGCGGTAAACTAAGGTTGAAATCATGAGAATTGATCATCATGCCTAAAAATTTACATGATTTTGAAGGCTGTAGAACACTTTTCTTCATTAATAATGAAGCCCAGTGAAACAAGTAACTTTTTAGTAGTGTCAACGTTCAATTTACATTGTTGTGGTGACAAACCAAACAAAAGCCAATCGTCTAGGTATAATGTGGACAACATACCGGCAGATCGCAATAACTTTACAATGGGCTTCGTTATTTTTGTAAAGACGAAGGGTGCTGAGGCCGAATGGTAAAACATTAAACTGGTAAAGTTTTCCGTCATAAATAAACCGAAGGTATTTTTGGAATCCTCATGCATTTTTATTAAAAATACGCATCCTTAAGGTCAAGCGTTGCAAGTAACAGTCTTGTGTTACAAGCTTGAGCAGTCCGCATGTCTTCCAATTTAAAATGCTCAGTTCATATGAACTTATTAAATTTTTTAAGGTTTAGAATGAACCTCATTTTACCATTCGGCTTCGGCGCTAGAAACACACTGGATATGAATTGACCCTCGCATGGGGCACATTCGGAAATGGCACCAATACTCAGTAAATTGTCTATCGCCTCATAGAAAAGTAATTGTTCTGAATCAGAGTAATTTTGTGCAGTAGGTAATAATTCCTGATGTACAGGATGGGTAAAATTAATTTTATATCCATCAATCCAAGAAAGGATGTTGCGATCTGTGGTAATAAGCGACCATTGTCTATAAAAATAGTGTAAACGTCCTGCATACTCAACAGTATCTAAAGGCGGCGCGGGGTGGCGGCGGCGGCGGACGCGGCCACGTCCTCGATGAGTGCGCGGGCGGCTGCGACGGAGGCGCCCGTGGAGGTGCAGGCTCGCGGCTCCTCGCTGGCTGGGTCGGTGGCCTGTACACTGGACCGGGAGCCTTGCGGTTTAAATTCTTTGGAGGTTTACTTTTACTTGTTGCTGTATTTTTACTAGCCGGAGCCGCCTTTAGTTCACTTCCAGATTTATTTATACTTTTAGCTGATTTCAGCGTTTCTGCCAAAGTCTCGCTGAACAATAATGTATCTATTTTGGTATTGTTTAAGTGCTCCTTCAGATCCTTTTTGAGCGAAAAGAGGATGAAGTTCCTTCTGGTGATAGAATCGCCATGCTGAATATCGCACAATAAACGGGCTAGATCCATAAGTTTTTGAAGGGTTACCTTGTTTTTATTTTTCGAATTGATTTCAGAAGAAATTACGTCACTTAAGCACAGAATATATAATAGTACTAGGGTACAGAAAATTCACTCCCTAACAAAAGCCATGGTTAGGTATAAAATGATACCTACTCTCGGCTTAGCCGACCGCCCGCGAACAAAATTGAAACTTATTACTGCGCGAACGGCTCAATCCCCACTGGACGCCGCCGGACAATGACCTGCCGCGCGCGCTCATGGGGTTGTCACAATAATCGAGTAGGTATTTAATTTATCTGTTCAGTACATAGGTATTCTAGGTAACTACAAGACAAGTATTGCAAGTGTTTGAAATCGAATTTAAAAAAGCTAGCGTAACATTATACAATAGTAAGTACCTACCTACCTACTTATCTTATGAGATGATAGAAAGTGAAGCTTACACAAACTACACCTATTACCTACCTACACTCTGACCAATGTTAGAAATAGCAACAAGTATTTGAAAATTATCAAAATACAATTTTAGAAGGAACTTACCTGTCCATCTCCTTCGGAATAACGAAAATACTTATTTTCGGGTTAATTTTTTTATATTGTTCTTACATATATCTACACTGTAGTATTTGCGAGGTACATGGCTAGCCATTTTTTAGTTTTAAACCACTTTCGAAACACAAAACAAAACCTCCGTAGAAATAATCCGAATACGTACATGGGAATCTCGCGCGGCAACCGACCGAGATTAGCCCCTTCAGGGAGCGGCCGGCCGGGTTATACTTATACCTAAACCGCGGAGTGAAACCCCCCTGACTTAAGCAAGAAATTGCATTAGCCATTAGCTTTTGTTTTGCTTCTACACCCTTTTCACGTTTAGCTATATTTTCTGGAATAGCTACTTTAATTTCAGGATTTAATTTAGGGGCGTCAATATGCAAGCAATTTGCTGGTACAGGGTACTTCTCAGCTAGCTCTTTACGAGTTTCTTTGCTAAGCCCTTCTGTAGCTATGTGTTGAAGGCGAGTAGCTAACTCTTGTAATATGTTTTTACCGTGTTTATCAGAATTTGACGGATCCTCGCCTAAGATTTCGAGAGCATCCGCATCCAATTCGATGACGTCATCGGCGGTAGTAACCTCTCCCTGAGGCAGGGTCGCAGGGGTCGAGCTGGACTGGTCTGGAGTCGTTGACGTGTCCATGCGGTCGTCGACGACTTCTAGGTCCTCGCTGACGTCATCTGTGTTGGTACTATCAGACGGGTCGGGATCGAGCGCGTCGGACACCCAGTCTGATTTTTCTAGCACGAATGTGCCTGAAAATAGCAAATATTTGGGTTCGTTACTTATTTGTAACAATAAAAACATAAGGCGATAAACATAACTTATGCCTGCTCTGTATGTAAGACATACGTGAGTATGTATTTTATTTTTGCATGTGCATGAAATAGAGGGTAGATGCAGAAAAAAGTCTGCAGTACGAGATAACGAATGTTATCTTATCAATAAGTTAGGTAGCAATCCCCAACGGATTGAACGCCAACTAGCATAACATATTTTTTATGTAACGACTGTTATCCTGTCTAGGTTAGGTAAAAATCCCCAATGGATTAAACGCCAACCGTTATATTATAATGTTGGAAAACGTGACGTAGCCCCAGCGGCTAAATCGATTGTTTTCCATTCATTACAGTTTACGCACATGACAAATAAATAACATGCTAACCTGTTTGTTCCGGCGCCGGCGGGCTGCCAGGCGCGGTTTCTGCCGTTGTTGGTTCGGGCCTCGCCCCGGGCGGAGGCGCGGGTTGAGGCGCAGGTTGAGGCGCGGGTGCAGGGGACGGCGCGGGCGCCTGCGCCGGTCGCGGTTCAGGCTGCGATGGCGGCGGTGGCTGCTCGTTCGGCGCGGTCGGCGCCGCCGGTTTCTTTCGTCACAATCACGAATTTTCCTTTCCAATTTGCGCACTTTACTTAGCAAACGTTCCAAATCTTCCTCGCACGTTCTCTCACTTTTCCGTTTTGACATTTTTTAAATTTGCACGAACACGAAAGAAATTTTTGTCGCGTCTAGAGTGGTCGAGCACTAAAGTGTCAATGACGTAGCAAGACAGCTGCCGGGGCGAGTGGAGCGAGTGGGGATACCAGCTCAAAAATCAAAAAACTACTAATAATCTCAACTAAGTGCAAAGAGTGGTAGTACCTAGTGTTACTACAAGTCAAAATCAAATACTTATCTCGAGGACGAGGCGCGAAGTATAATAGACTTCAATGACGGTATCCCTTCCATAAAGTATCGTCATCTTCCTGCTCTTTACTTACTTATCCCAAATCAGTTGGGGTCGGTGCAACATGTTTTGTTAGAACACAAAATCATATAACAAAAGGATTTGGCTATGTTTTATGACCAGCCGCCTGCCTGACGTCAACCCTCTTTGGGAATGTTATTGTATGACCATTATTAGTCCATTAGACCAACAGCCGATGTGGCGCAGTGGTTATTATGCCTGCCTGCCACGCAAAGGTTCCGGGTTCAATTCCCGGTAGGGTCACTCACAAAGTTGATATTTATCACTTTGTGAATTTGTTCCCAGTCTGGTTAGGACATTGCAAGCTGAACCACCTGATTGTCCGCAAGTAAGATGGTTCCGTGCTTCGGATGGGCACGTTAAGCCGTCGGTCCCGGTTGCTGTCTATGATGGCGGTCGTTACACAACCATGTCAGAGGCCTGCCACTTGCAGTAGGCGGTTGAAAAACTCTGACACCAGGGTTCATCGGGTCGTTGAACGACTCGGTGTCCCACACAAAATGTGAAAAAGAAGACAATTAGTCAAAGTCTAAAACTTTCGTCGTCTTTTACGAAACACCCTGAGTAGACTAGGGGTGACAGTATTCTACCCTTCCACAAAGTATATTGTCAATAAAAGTTTGAATATTGTTTACGTGGGGATACATTCTTGATCCCTATCTCAAACGAAAAATGTTGGATCGTACAATGAAAGCCGAACAAAATTCAAAACTGGCTTTTATCGGAATAAAATAAGCATACAGGAATACAGGAATAATGATAAGCAAATATTGCTGGAAAAGTATAAACTCAAAACGTGAAGGACAAACATACCTATCTACATACTTATTTATTGCAAGTAGGTATAATTCAAGCTCTGAAAACCCACACACTTAGTAACTCGTGCCCGCAAAAATCTCGGAACATTCTTTTACAAAAAGTCGTTTACCTACCAATTTGTCTGCTTAAGGCATTAGCTAGCAAGGCCCAATTTCATTAATTTACTGGAGATGGCTCTCCTCTGCGGGACGAATTTGGAATACTGAATGGGAAAATATTGATTTGAACCGTTTTTTTGCGTCACAGACGATTATAAGGCCCACTTCTTTGTGGGACATTGCTAAAACAAATAAAATTGTATTTTTTTATCATTGCCAACTCATCTAAGTATACGGGGTGTAAGGAACGGTGTAACGAAAACTTTCCAGGCGTGCTTAGACCATGAGACTGAACAACTTTCCCTATGGAACATATGGTGGTAAACGAAAAAAATGTTTTGACTTTCCATACAAAGTCAGTCAGCTGATTGTGTATATATTTTGTATGGGAGATTTGTATATATTATCTCGTTTACCAACATTGGCCCTATAGTAAAAGTTGATCAGTTTCATGGTCTGATCGAGCCTGCAAAAGGTTTCGGTACACCGTCCCTTACAGCCTGTATTTTTGGTTGTGCGTACGTGGTGGTAATGACCGCAATAGGTAAGTGTCCAAAAAACCTGCAACAACGTGCAAAAATATTAAAAGCGTGAAAATGGCGTGAAACGAATTGCGAATTTGAAGTTTTGTGCAGTCGTCCGGATAGCGTTTCCATGTTGATTTGTCAATTTGCTGTGAAATTGGTAGCGCGGCGATGTAAGCCTGTGTTTCCGCTATCTGATTCAATCAGCCGGTAATACCTTAGTAATTTGGAACTTGTGGCGTGTGCTACGTTTGGAATAGATTACACCATAATGATTTTGTAAGCTAGAGGATTTTGGCGCGGATACCACAACATGCGAGCGATGCCAACACATACGCTGTTTGATTCCGAAGCTGATCTTAGCGCAGTGGAAGCAAATTAAAGTTATCTTAAAATCTAAAACTAAATGGTCGATCAGCCTCGGAACAACATTTGACTACGATTCGTAGTGCTCTTTACTATAGCTAAATAAAATAAATTTAATGAGAGAATTTTGTTCCGGAAAGTTTCCGGCCGAGAAATTCTTGTTTCCAAAATCTACTTAAACAGGGCCCAGCAACGAATTGCTTACCGAGCGAAAGATGACGCCGTTTCTTTGTGAGTTTAAGTATGACAGGAATCAGGTATTCAGGATATTTTAGGAGCGCAGGAATAGGGAATAACCTAAACTCACAGCACTGGAACATCCGCTCGTTCTCAATGAGAAATCGGCCCCGTTGGGCTCCAATCATTTATAATTAAAATACGTAGCTATCGGCAGCCACGACGCGAGCCAACGAAAAGTGAGGTTATATTTTGCCGGCGGTCGCGTGACTCTCAATCAAAGCGCCGGAACCAAAATCACTTGGTTCACTTCCCACCGAACAGGAAAACCACACGAGAAAACCGAAAACACACTAATTACACCATTTATAATTAACATTCGCATCAACGATGCGGGCGACGGCAGAGGACGTGACAATGACAGAGAAGTGTTGCCAGCACCGCGCGCCCATTTTATACGAAAACTAAACATTCACCCGCCCCGGACCGACCCATCGGTCCGCTCTATGCATGGCAGGCGTGATAAAGTAGCTACTGCTCGCTTAAGGACTGAATCCCCCCACCTGAACTTCTGCAACTCGAGGAGTGCCATCACTACCCGGAAACAGGTTGAGAATGCGCCCCCGGCGCCAACGCAGTGGCGGTAGGTTGGCATCCTTAACCAGAACGAGATCCCCAATGCAGGGGGGGGTTCAGTCCTGTCCGTCCACTTAAGGCGTTGCTGCAGAATGTGCAAGTACTCAAGCGACCAACGCTTCCAAAAGTTTTGAGTCATTTGCTGCAACAACTGATAACGCGACAAACGATTGCTATTCACCTCCGTATAGGGATATTCCGGCAAGGCGTTAAGTGGGCGGCCAATTAAGAAATGCCCTGGCGTCAGGGCCTCTAAATCATTTGGGTCTGAGCTGAGCGGACACAAAGGACGCGAATTGAGTACAGCCTCAATTTTACAAAACACGGTCGCCAGCTCCTCGAAAGTCAAAATTGTTAACCCTACAACGCGCAACAAATGCGTCTTAGCGGACTTTACAACCGCTTCAAAAATACCACCCCAGTGAGGGCACGCTGGTGGATCGAACACCAGGCAATGCCCTGACGGGAGAGGCCCTGTGATGGCTTCTTCGTTCTCCTGTAAGAACGTTACAATTTCTTTCATACACCGATCAGCACCTTAAAGTTGGTACCACAATCCGACCTGATCAGCGCTGGTCGCCCTCGTCGCGACGTAAATCTCTCCAGCGCTGCCAAAAGGCCTCCGTAGAAAGGTCGGCCACGAGCTCCAAGTGGACGGCCTTGGTGGCTAGGCACACGAACACGCACAAGTACGCCTTGATAGACTTTGCGTTCCGTAGGCGTGATGCCTTTACCATGAAAGGGCCTGCGAAATCCGTTCCCACACCTGCAAACGTCCAGGCCTCCGTCACCCGGTCCGGTGGAAGATCTCCCATCTGTGGCTGCATTGTGGCTGCCTTCAAGCGGTAACAAGGCAAGCACCTAAACACAACGCTACGTACCGTTCGTCGTCCCGATAAGATCCAGAACTCGCGCTGTAGGATGGCCAATAGCGCATTACAGCCCGCGTGCGAGTTTTTCTCATGACGATCCCTGACTAAGAGCTCAACTAAGGGTCCCCTTTTTGGAAGTAACAGTGGATGCCGAGCCGAAAAGGGCAGGCTAGCGTTCCGAAGTCTGCCTCCAACCCTGAGCATACCTTGCTCATCCAGGAATGGGTTGAGGCGCACAATTCCTCCCTTCAGCTTTCCACGTCCATCCCTGAGCAGCCTGACCTCCTCTTCAAAATGTTCCGCCTGGACGACTCTAACCAATGAGCATAGAGCCGCATTCCGCTCCGCAGGCGAGAGGACAGGTGTAAAGTTCCGTTCTGCTTGAGGCTTCCTGCAGTTGTTCACGAACCGCTTGATCCAACCTGTCACCCCAAGAAGTTTGTCGAGGGAGCTATACCGTTCCAGCAAGAAAGCTGGGTTAGGCTTCGGTACGAGTTGCCCCACGTTCACTCGCAAACCTCGATCAGGTGGCCCAAGCGGCGCCCTGCACTCGTTGAATGGCCATTCCTGCGGCGACTCAGTCAGCCATTGAGGTCCCCACCAAATCAGGTGCCCTGCACCCGCGCGAAGCGCAGTCCGCTGGGTTCCATTCTCCCGGTACGTGCCTCCACACTAACGGAGTTTCCGACCCCGTAATCTGTGACACCCGATTTGCCACGAAAACCTCAAGTGTATGTACCGACGTCTGCAACCAGCACAGAACTATCCGACTGTCAGTCCACGCGTACACCGTTTCATCCAAGTTGATGGTACCACGCAGATTGCAGGTTACATGATTTAGCAAGCGCGCTAGAAGAGCTGCCCCTGCCAATTCCAATTTGGGGATGGTCCATCTAGTTCTGACTGGTGCCACCTTACTTTTGGCCATAACCAGACGCACGTGCACAGTTCCCGTTGAACAGCTGCTGCGTACCCTCGCTCCGAGGCGTCACAAAACCCATGTAGGGTAGCCTTACATCCCACCGATGGGACTAACTTGCGGGGTACAAACTTGAGCCAATCCTTCAACAACTCTCCGGAGAGTTGGTCGTCCCATCCTAAGTTGGCTAGCCACAACCTTTGTAAAAAGCACTTCGCCATGAACGTAACCGGGGCGATCCATCCGCTAGGATCGAACGTTCTAGCGATTGTCGACAGTACCGACCGCTTAGTCAAGTTTTCTCCAAAAGGTCGGGCTCGATCTTGTACGTGAATACGTCATGCGTTGGCCTATATTGCACCCCGAGGATGCCCAACGTGTTTGGATTGTCCGGGTTCTCAAAGAGGTGCGGGTCCTGATGGAACTCGCCTGGCAAACCGGCCAGGAGCTCTGGGCAACTGGACAACCATTTCCGCAACTCGTAACCTCCTGAACCCATGATCGCGATCAACTCGTCTCGTAGAATTAGCGCCTGCTCCACGCTATCAGCACCCGTGCAGATATCGTCCACGTAGACGTCGCGATCCAGTACTGCGGCGTCTCTCAGCGTACGTACTGCCAAATACGGACTTGGCTTGGTCCATACCACCGTGTTAAGTTCGTATGTGACCATCGGCTCATCTGGGCTCTCACGCCACAAAATCAGCTGATACCGACGGTCATCCGGATGTATCATGGTTTGGCGAAACATCATTTTGACGTCTGCGACGAACGCTACCTGGTGTAACCGAAAGTCTGTGAGAATGTCCACAATGTCCCGGTTCAATTTAGGACCCGCGTGCAAACATTGGTTCACAGACACACCATTCGAGGTAGGAGCAGAACCGTCAAACACCACCCGTATTTTCGCCTCAGGTGACTTCAAGACAGCCAGGTGTGGAATGTAATAATGCTCGACACACCTCCAATCCAGGCTGGACACCGACATGTGGCCCAATTGAATATATTCCCGCATGAATTCTATATACTTCTGCCGAAGTGCTGGGTCTCGCCTCATCTTCCGCTCCATTCCGAGTAGTCTCCGTTCCGCGAGCTGTCGCGAACTACCTAAAGCGGGGCGGTTTGGGAGAAAAGGTAGCCTGGTCACGAATCTGCCTGACGGGCATCTCGCAGTGTTGTATTGATAGAACAACTCGCACTCGTCATCCTCTGGCTTCCGTCTGTCGCCGGGGGGCTCTTCAGACTCCCAAAACCTCTGCAGCACCTCTGACAGCACACTACCAGAGGACCGGATCCCCTTCTGGTAGGTCCTGAGGTCTCAAACTGGGCCGAAAACAACATACCCCTGTGGTATCTACGGCCACCAAACCAGTTTCCTGGAGTACCTTCTTCCTACCGCACCATAATCTCCCGAGGACGTCTGACCCGAGAAGTACGTCCACCGTACCAGGAGTATCAAAATCAGGATCAGCTAACTCCAACCCTGTGGTTAACCCTCGTACCGTTGGTGGTAACCTAACCTGGGAGTTTCCCAACCACTTCATCCAGCACCACGGCTGAGACTTGATAGCTGACCCCTGTACATGTGCTACCTAATGCGAACTCAAAGTTCGTCTGACCCCGAATGTCAGGCACATTTAGGCCCCGATGCCTACAGCTTCATCCTCACTTGGCCGTACATTTAGGCTAGCCTACTCACCAGCTTACTCGATACAATACATCCCTGAGCCCCTGTATCCAGTAGGCTCTTACTTGAATGGTCCGGCCACCGTATCCCCATACCCAAATCTTAGCCGTTGGCAAAAGTACCGTGATTGGACGGGAGCCGAAGCTGATGAGTAGGCGGCGATTACCTAGCGGGAATCTAAACGCGGTGAGGCCGCGTCCCGCGGGGTATCCTCACTACCCAAACCTGTGTATGGGTCCCACTCCTGCTGGTAGGAGGTCTGCCCATAAAGGCCATGGCTGGAGTTCTATAGTACCCCGACGGCAAACGTCCGTACCGAGGTTGCGCCTGTAGCCGCGGGTACTCAGGCATAGGCGGAGGCATGCGTGGGTCTTGAGACCCAACCAGGTGGCTCAAGCCCGCAGAATACTGCATGTACCCTGGTGGCTGCCTAGTGCTCCCCTGACACCCGCCCGTTTGATCCCGTACCTGGGATGGGTGCCCAGTACCTACAGTTGGTGCTTGAAGGGCACTCGCACCTGATGCGGCCCCAGGCACCGAAAACACCAACGCCTCTGCTGTGCCACACCCCGTCTCCTCTGAACCCGCTGCGCAGCAAACTCCTGACACGCTGCCACCCCGTGGCTGTCTCCCTGCAGTAGGCACACCCTGATTCCAATGCGGTGTTGTACCGCCTGGGTTGCCTACTGTTGCCTCCTCGCGCCGGTGCACCCGGCCGTTCCGGGTGGCGAGGGGCAGAGGTCTCCTTGCGAGGGGCTTCACCAGCCTGGACGTCCACTCGCCTGCTTTCGGCCTCGAGGAACGACTTCAGATCCTCGTAGGTCGGGAGGTGGTCCGAGGACTTGCCCCATGGAGCTGCTCGAATCGAGCGACCATTTCGCTCGGCAGGCGGCGAAGCACTGTACCAAGATATAACCGTAGCCCGCCACTGGCAAACCCTGTCGCTCCAGTGCGCTGACCGCGACGCTGACTGGGTGGAAGATTTTCTCGCGGAGGTCCGTACTCGCGTTATTGTTGGTATTGACAGCCACTGGTCTAACAGCCTGTCTACAATCAGGCGCTTGTTCCGATACCGGTCGGTAAGGATCTTCCACGCCACCTCATAATTGCTATCCGAGACAGCCAAATGCGTCAGCAATTCATGAGGCTCTCCATGTAGCCTGGACATCAGCTGAGCCATCTTGTACGCTGGCATTATGTCCGTCCGTGTGTGGACCACGCTGCTATACAGGTCCTCAAACGCCGGCCTAATCGCCTGCAAAGACTGGAACCGTAACAGGCGGAAGAGGCACCTGTAATCCTTGTCCCACTTTACCACGGAATGGCTTTTCCTTTCCGTCACGTCGCCTAGATATGTCCGCAGCTGCCTGCTCAATGTCCTGTGCCAGCCCAAGCACTGGCTTACATCGCCCTCAACCAGCTCCTTATCTTCAGGGTTAGGAGCTTCCTCAAGAGCATGAGGCACTCTGTGAGGTGTTCCGACACAACCCGAACCCGTTCATCTGCCTGTAGTGCACTTTTCAAGAGCGCGTCCTCCCGGTCCTCGGCCGATCATTGCCGCTGTGGTAGTAAACCACCTTAATTCTGTCTTTATAGCAGCCTTATACCTGGCGATCGAGGAGCCATGGTACCAACTTTTACACACTCGACTTAATAAAACGAAAACCAATAAACAAATACCACAAAATAAATGTTAGTTGACTGGCCTAGACCTTACCGATAAGGTACCGTTCACTAGGCAAACAATACAGTCACAAAAAAACCGAAACAATATTTTCCAAAATTAATAAAATATGGGTAATATAAAAAACACGCTTAATACTAAATTACGGCTAACTATGTTGCAATAAAGCAACCACGCTCTGCTACCAAAAAATGTTTGATTCCGAAGCTGATCTTAGCGCAGTGGAAGCAAATTAAAGTTATCTTAAAATCTAAAACTAAATGGTCGATCAGCCTCGGAACAACATTTGACTACGATTCGTAGTGCTCTTTACTATAGCTAAATAAAATAAATTTAATGAGAGAATTTTGTTCCGGAAAGTTTCCGGCCGAGAAATTCTTGTTTCAAAATCTACTTAAACAGGGCCCAGCAACGAATTGCTTACCGAGCGAACGATGACGCCGTTTCTTTGTGAGTTTAAGTATGACAGGAATCAGGTATTCAGGATATTTTAGGAGCGCAGGAATAGGGAATAACCTAAACTCACAGCACTGGAACATCCGCTCGTTCTCGAACTCCTTTCTCCAATTTGCACTATAGTTCACAGTTCGACATCACATAATGTTTTTAACACAAAATAACTAAAGATTTCTCTCCGAATGAGAAATCGGCCCCGTTGGCCTCAATCATTTATAATTAAAATACGTAGCTATCGGCAGCCACGACGCGAGCCAACGAAAAGTGAGGTTATATTTTGCCGGCGGTCGCGTGACTCTCAATCAAAGCGCCGGAACCAAAATCACTTGGTTCACTTCACCGAACAGGGAAACCACACGAGAAAACCGAAACACACTAATTACACCATTTATAATTAACATTCGCATCAACGATGCGGGCGACGGCAGAGGACGTGACAATGACAGAGAAGTGTTGCCAGCACCGCGCGCCCATTTTATACGAAAACTAAACATACGCAGTACCTATATGAGCATTTGATGAGCTTTTACCAAGTTCAAACGAAGAATGAATATTTGAAAGAACTTAACTTAACTTATATTATTGTATGTTGACATTGTGTATTTTCATGAAAAGAAATTATTTTTTAAACTACTCGGAAGGAAACTGACATTACATATCTTTGATGTCATACACAAACAATACGATTGTATTTTTAAAGGCACCTTTATAACTTTCATGCTTTATCAAAAATAGGAGGAAAACACCTACAGAATAAGTTAGATAACAGTTTCTTCTTAAGGATCATTTTGTCCAAATTGCTACAATAAACAAACAAGACCCAATTTCATAATTTAAACTGAGATGGTTTCCTGCGCGGGACGAATCCTGAATAACAATTAGGAATTCATCGATATAAGTGGATGCCTCAACCGAAAAAAACTCAGTCAACTTCCTACGCGGTCTGATTACTTTGTAAGCTGCTCCGAAAATTGAATTAATTTCAAATACGTAGGGGACATTGCACTTTGGCGTATACTCAGGTCTAAGGATGTGTCCAATCCAACAGCGGTCTGAATGAAACATGCTTGATCATTAATGAAATTTGCGAGTACACAACAGTTCACTGCTGGACATACCTCCTAGGCCTTCCCCTTTTGCCTTAGGTACTCACTTTGCTTGGTAGGCGGCAACCATGTTATTTTGACAGAGAATTTTGGCTGCCCAAAAGCCATTCCCTGGATGAACTTATCTCACTCTCTCATTCACAGTCACATTTTACGACACCCACGGATATTTGGGGTGATGCTATTCTTAACCGGCATCAGACTTGGTGCAACATTATTTCTACATTCAGGTCGTATGCCTACACTTGGTCTATAATTCAGTTTGAAGTTCGCCCTCTCCTTTGTTCAGGAATTTTAGATTTTTGAATGAATAGAAGAGGCGGAACGTGCTTACTCGCAGTGAACGGTTTATCAAAAATGTAACAAGTGCTCTATAAAATAAGGAACGCAAGTACGTTTTTAATTTTAGAGAATTTGCATAGTTGCTCTCTAGGCAGATTTTAGGTAAAAGAGATTTAGAAAATTTTAATGTCTTTCTTAGTATTTGTATTAAGAACCATTACACGTTGGTCTCTTAAATTCAAAGATTGGTTTACTCGCGACAGTGCTGTTTTCATTATAAAAGTATTTATTGGTTTATTGTCGGATAAACCCGTTTTATTTTGCGGGTGCGGTTCAGGTTCTGAACATGATTGTAGGCAACAATTTCGGTTGCGAATTATTCATTCCATATTCTCCACCACAAAAGTTTTAATTGCCTTTTCTGCGTTGCGCTAAAGTAAATTTTAAATCAAGCTCCAAAGTCTTTCATTAGTTACTTAGCCATTAACTTAGCAAACTATTGTTTTTGTTTCCTCTCAGAATTGGGAGAAATTTATAAACACGGGCCTATGATTATGATAATTATTGCACCTAATAAATAACTGAAGCCAAATTCAAAGCATTTTTGCCATGTGATGCCTGGCTTACGCACTGCGCTCACCAATTAATCTACCAAGCGCGGTGAGTAGGTACGGCCCTTGTCTAGTAGTGGCCTGTTGCGGCTGTTGAAGAATCAAAATTTCGCGACTGAAATACGTATGCACATGAAACCTTCACTACATAAATGGTTCCTAACCATTTTTTGAGTAATAATGTTGTGACGTTATTAATCATAATTCGTGCATTATGATTATGATATTTTCGCACCTAATAAATAACTGAAGCCAAATACAAAGCTAATACGAAAGCCCGAACACGCCAGGGGACTGTTTGCATTAATTATCATCTTAATTTCATTAGTCGCTGCGCGGCGCTAAATCATGATTAAATTGCAATAATCTAGGAAATTATTTATAGCTGTTAACGCTATCCATTTTATTTCTAAACGCAAGGAATTAAAATTAGCGTTAACCATAATATTGGATCGTGATCTTCCAGTAGGTTGCAATGTTATGTTAAGTATGCCGTTTAATACTAAAAAAGATTGATATTGTAGGTAGGTAAGTTTGCTTGCAGGACTTCGATCTGCAATTTAAAAAATCATTCTGCACTATTATTGATAACTTTCATGTAACGATAAGACAGCCTTCTTTTTTTACCGTTAAAACCATTTAGGCTAAGTACTACATATCTGTACGATCACCTAAGTTTTTTGCTTGATAAGCCAAAAAGATTTTTTCAAAAAGTGTTTTATTGAATATTTTCTCAAAAAGTTTTGTCGTAAAGGTTCGAATTGTAGTTCTGTGCCAACTGACACTTCATTAAAAGTTTGGCCAACGGACAGCTTGCTGTCCACAGTTACTACTGAAGTTTATCCACAACAGTTGCGCGGGTCAGTTCAAAGTTTGTTTGCGTTTACACTTCATTTTAAGGTGGTTTGTTTTTTTATGTAGTAAAAAATCAAGTGGAAACATAGGTACTCAAAAACAAAACTAAAAGTTTGGGCCTTGTTTCGTTTTAACACTATTTACTAACATTCAATCTAAGTTTACCCTTGAGTATAATGGTGGCCACCGATTCATTCAAAACCAGCGTTGCCAGAACGTAACTTTTGTTACGTTTTTCGTAACTTTTCACCCTTAAGCGTAACCTTGACGTAACCTAGCCACGGGCGTAACTTTTACGTAACATTTCGTGAAAACATGTTTTTCGTAGAACGAGACGAAAAAAATCGTCAAATGGAACCAGGAGCGGATCTAGGGTGTGGCTATAGGGGCGGGAGCCAGGGGCGCAGACCGAGGGGGGGCGCAAAACCAGACTCGCGCCCGCCAGGGCGCGGGTTTGGAGTTCAAGCCTCGTAAGATCTGTTATTATTGAAAATTAGGATAATCTTTTGCTTACCATAGGGCATAAATGGCGTTAAGGTGAAGCAATTATAATATTTTCCTGCCTGATTCATGAGAACAGAAAAAATATAAATAAATGTTAAATCTGATCTCCGTGCCTTCCTTGAGGGGCGCGGGCGCTACGACACGAAAAGGGCGCGCCCTGCCCAACTGAGGGCGCCATTTCAAGTCAGCCAATACGAGCACAGAAGTTTCTCGCAGACTGAAACTGCAAAGGAACCCAATACAACTCTGACGCCCTCTTGAAACAAGTCGCCGCCTTTAATCTTAATGGTGTTTCGAGCTCCCTGCGTAAAGTTATATGTTTTGTGTCAGTGTGACCACGCTGTCCTTTGTGCTGCCACCACCACACCAGATTTAGCGTGAAAGTCGGCTCGCTTCGCTGCAATACGTTATGTGTCAGACTGACGCCTCTAGCAGCTCAGTTATGCTGCTACCACCACGCCAGAGCTCGCTTCGCTCGCAATACGTTATGTGTCTCAGTGACGCCCCCTCTCGCTGTCTATTAGTTCTGTCACCATCACACCAGATTTAGCGTGAAAACTCGGGATCGCTTCGCTCGCAATTAGTTCTGTGTCAGACTGACACCTCCTCTCGCAGTCCATTAGTGCTGATACCACCACACCAGATTTAGCGTGAAAAGTCCGGGTTGCTTCGCTCGCAATACGTTTTGTGTCTTAGTGACGACCTTTCTCACTGTTCATTAGTGCTGCCACTACCACACCAGATTTAGCGTAGTCTGAGCTCGCTTCGTCGCAATATTTTGAGTCCTCAGTGACCCTCTCGCTGTCCATTAGTGCTGCCAGCATCACACCAGATTTAGCGTGAAAGTCAGGCTCGCTTCGCTCGCAATTAGTTGTGTACCAGACTGACGCCCCCTCTTGCAGTCCTTTAGTGCTGCTACCACCACACCAGATTTAACGTGAAAAGTCGGGCTTGGATCGCGCCTGCAAAGGGGGGGCGCAAAGTTTGAGTCGAGCCAGGGGCGCTGGCTACCTCAGATCCGCCTCTGAATGGAACTGACTTACTTACTGAACTATTTTAAGTTTACGATTCTGTGACATGAACCGAAACATCGAAACAAAGAAAGATTCACTTAAACAACAATGAAAACCATTGTATCTATATTTAACACGCAAAAAAACACCTAAGCAATAATGAAAAATAAAATAAAAGCCATTGTATCTGTACTAAACACTTGAAAAAATATATTTTTATTAAAGAAAAATTGTGGCGTAACTTTTGTCTTCAAAACGTAACTTTTTCAAAGAGTGTAAGTAACTTTTGAATATACGGCGCTGGCAACACTGTTCAAAACTTATTCAAATAGCTGTGAGTAAGGCAAAAACTCATTCGGTTTTCCACTCTACCTTCATACGAATACGGTTTATGTCAAACGGCATCTTTGCGTCGACGGATGCGTCTGACAAATCGTTTTCTATACTATAAATATGAATACGTATGAAAATAAATTACAAAATCTAACAAACGACGCATAAACGGACGTTACTGTGTACCTATTTTTCGTCAGTATTTAGAAACATGGAAAGTGATTTGTAACTCCCACAAATACCTGTCACAAAAGCTAAAAACATTTAAATTCCATGTAAAACTATTGCGGAATTTCTACTTCCGTTGACTCTGAACAGTACATATTTCAAAAGTTCTTTATAATAAAAGTTGATTTAAAGAAACTGCTGATTTGATACAATTTGAAATTGTAATAATTGTAATTGTCTTAATTTTAAGATTTTCAAGTTTGAAGCATCAGAAACTTTAAAGCTTTTATGTTGAAATCCTAACCAATGCTTTGGTTTAGTGCAGCAAATAGCAAACAAGCGGGCAGCTGGCCGGAACAACTCCAGCGAAGTTTGGGCTGAAACTTGGGACTGAACTTGCAAAGCTCTGGCAATCGCATTAAACTATGCTGTGTTTCCAACTTTTAAGGCGTTTTTCATACGCACCGCTAGATTTTCCAGTCATGTGACATGCTCCCACAAATAACCAAAGAGCAGAAAGAAACTCAAGTCACAAAAGCTAAAATCATTTCAATTCCAAGTCAGTAATCTCCGTGCTCTCTAAATACCAAACTACATGTTCTTGAAAATAAAAGTGGATTTCAAGAAAGTGCTGTTTTCATACAATTTGAAATTGTTAAGATTTTCAAGTTTGAAACATCAAAAACTTTATAGCTTTTATGCTGAAATCCTAACTAATGCTTTGGTTTAGTGCAGCAAATAGCAAACAAGCGGGCAGCTGGCCGGAACAACTCCAGCGAAGTTTGGGCTGAAACTTGGGATAGAACTTGCAAAGCGCCGGCAATCGCATTAAACTATGCTGTGTTTTTCAACCTTTAAGGCGGTTTTCACACTGGTTTTTACATACTGGTTGATTTTGGGTCATGTGATACGCTCCCACGAATACCCAAGGGGCAGAAAGAAACTCAAGTCACAAAAGCTAAAATCATTTCAATTCCAAGTCAGTAATCTCCGTGCTCTCTAAATACCGAACTACAGGTTCTTGAAAATAAAAGTGGATCAGAACTGCTGATTTGATACAATTTGAAATTGAAGATTTTCAGTTTGAAACATCAGAAACTTTATAGCTTTTATGTTGAAATCCTAATAATGCTTTGGTTTAGTGCAGCAAATAGCAAACAGCGGGCAGCTGGCGGAACAACTCCAGCGAAGTTTAATGAAACTTGGGACTGAACTTGCAAAGCTCCGGCAATCGCATTAAACTATGCTGTGTTTTCCAACCTTTAAGGTTTTCGCAGGCACCGCATGACTTTCCGGTATTTAACTGAATTCAGGTTTATGACGAAAGGAGTTTACGAAATCCTATACAAAAACCGGATATCAAGACACACGACGCCGCGCCTATATCTGTCATGTGTTGTAATTCTTATGGCTGTTACGCAAACCGCAATATTGCCCGGTGGGGAAGTGAACACACGCAACGTCGGTTTGTGCAACATTCGATTCTCCACCTCTTCCGCATATGAATACGGTTTGAAGTCAAACGGCATCGCACAACGCTGCGTTGTCTGTCAAATCGTTTGACATAAACCGTATTCGTATAAAAATAAGATGGAAAATCGAACAAACGACGCACAAACCGACGTTGCGTGTGTTCCTCGCCTTAGCCCTGCTGCTTTATTGATGTATAAACGAAAAAACTAAATATAAAACCACAACTAGAATAATCATTATATTATTTTATAACATACAAGATAGTTACTTTCATTGCATTTTAAAGTTACTACTCCGTTCAGATTAACTCCCTTAAAGTAAAATAGTTATACGTACCTGAAAGTTTTAAGAAATTTTTCTATCGTATCACCTGCCTTCTTTACCCTACTTTGGACAAGTTTACGTGTGAAACTTTTGGTGTAACTTTCCCAAACTTATTCTACGCTTGTTTTATTATTTTTAGGGAAAATACATAGTCAAACTCCAAGAAAAAAGGTATTTTATTCGAAAGTAAAGGTGTTTCAGTAAAATAGAGGTCTAGAACGCGAAATATGCTCTACCTGCTACTAATAATAGACGCCTAACTTACTTGCCTACACGGCTAACTTTTCCATGATGAATTCAGAAAATGGGCAGCATGCAGCGTTCCCTGTCAATGTCTGCAACACTTTTCAATGCGCTCGCCAATCCGCCTGACAAGTATAGTGAGTATGGCAAGTACCTATCTCCCTGTAGGGACAGGGCCATATCTGTGGACTACTGTGACTGTTGTCGAAAATACTATCAATTTTACTTCAAACAGAATACTGTATCATACCGTGAATTCAACAAAGCGAAGATTTAAATTAATCTAATTACACAAATAGAGTATTGGATGATTGATATCAGCCCCACTGACAAACCATTATTGACATTAATTATGGCGGCAATATACAGCAATAACGGTACTCAGCACTAGTAATTAAATTAAACATTAGGTAGATATCAATGTCATACGTATATTTAAAGATCTTTACATCAAATAATTTAATAGAAAATTTGTCAAAAATTACTTTTACAAAAATATTGCTGCCAATTGGTATCAGAATAATAAGTTTTAATCACAACTACTGTTTAGCGAGAGCATTTTGAAAATCACAGTTAAGAAGCTAAGCTCAACAGAGATTTCATTGATTTTTGAAAATAAATGTAAAGAATTCGAACTAGGGGAAAAACACATTGTTTTTGACCGTTAAGAAATTCAGAATGGTAAAATAAAACTACTTACAAAGTAAGGTGCATAAATAGCATACCTACTTAGAGCCTGTGAACCTACGTGTCGGACTTGTGAAGGAAGACCGTGTTGCTCGTCATTGTCTGCAAACAAATATCAGAAATGCGAACACATATATTACATTATATTGTTTTTTTATATTACACACTAACCTGCACGTGTCCATCCACAAGCAAATTGAAATCGCAAATGTCGTTCTACTGCGATACTAAACTTAAATGATTACCGATTATTGTATAATCCATGTCGATGGAATTACAGTACTCAACGAGCAAAACATAGCCATGACATTATATAAACGACTTTAGCTTTCACCTTATGCACTGACTTTAAAAACAACAATCTGAATGTAAAACGTTGTCATAAACCTTAAACATTTCAAGTTAACCCGCTAAACGCATTTAGAAAATGAAAACTAGATCGCAACAAAACAATAACTTCTATTTAGAGTGGGTTTGAGTTCAAAATTAAAAGGACATGTGTCTTTTGACTGCAAAGACTCGTGTGTTTTCTTTGATCGAGCTGAGTCAGGCCAATTTCTGAAAAACGTGACAAAGGTCATAAAAGGACACCGTTTCCTCCGTAGCAGAAATTCTTTTGAGAGAAAGACTATTGCATCGATATACGTAGCTATGTAATAACTATATTGAATATACCTACGAAGTGTATAGATACGCGTTCATAAGTCAAAGATATCACGATGCGTCGTAATGTTAATAAGTACGTAGTATAAAACGCACTAAACAACTAATCAATATGCAACCCTTTTTACTGCGGCATAGCACGCGTAGTAACCATATTCACATACATCTACCATACGCTCATTCGCAATCTGCACAGCAGTAATCGTTATATTAATTGTAGGTTTAGGATAGATAGACGCTGTGGTGATGACGCCACGATGATATTATAGTATAGTACCTGGTAAGTATCATCTTGTTTTTGATGTACGTACCTTGATGATCTAGTTTGTTATGTACCCTTTTGTTGCATATAATATTCACAAGCCTACTCCAACAAAAGAAGTTTTCTTACTGTCTCCATGAATAGTGTCGGCGATATATGAGGCAGTCGCAAAACGCGGGACTAAAGTGATATACGCTCTATTTCATTCGTCACATCTGGCGCAGTTTCCTCGAGTCCGCCTTGATAAGGTAAAGCCTCCGCTGAGCGGAAATTGAACATTTCCTTTACAGAACCACGCGTACTCGTGGCCCTACTACCAAACTCCTTAGTTGGGCCCTGTCTCCACGCTTGAAACGTAAGATTTAAAACAGGAAACGTGATACATCTAGACGCCCGAAACCTTTCCCACATAAAATGTATGGAACCCCGGTGAAACACGCGTCGCATTGAAAACGACCGGCAATCACTTTTGTCTGACAGAGTCATCTAACGACTCGCGTCTTATCTTACGTCTAATGTGTGAAAATAGCGCCTAAGGCTCTATCCGCATTGCGACTTTATTTCGCTTTTTTAAAACACATTGAATTTTATGCAAGTTTCTGCAATGACGGATAAAATATCGCTTATTTTTCCATATAAAATAAAATATCGCGCGAGAAAAGAATCGCGGTACGCGAATAGAATTCGCTGTGCGGAGAGAGCCTTACGCATTTGGAGGTTCATCTGATAATAACACGATCTTTGTACAGACAGCCGGAGGGTATGATGTTCCATTTTACTTTAAACGCTGATAACCTATGGACGGCGTTACGGGGCCATAAAATTATACAAAGTGTCATTAGAGGGACGCGATGGTCCAGGGTTTTCGCTTTGATAATCAAACGTTATGTCGAATATTCTTTCGCGGTTTATTTTGCAGCGTAAACTTACAGAAAGGTAAATAGACCTGATTCTGTTTGATCTTTCAAGATTTTGTCCTGTCGTTACCTTTTACTCCGTAAATAGCGTATCTTTTAAGAGTTAACGTGGGTAGTATATACACTTCCCATGTGGAAAAATGGAACACTCGTTTTTCTTGTTTTTGGCCGAATTAAACACCAAAAAGTATTGTTTGCATTAAAATTATATGACTGTGTAGCTGGCAGTTTTGTCTTTTCAGTGTGTATAAAAGAATTCAAAATTCAAAATGGAACCCCACCTGTTTGTTCTGTAAATGAGAAGATCAGACTGAGACATGTAGCTTGAACGCTTTTAACGATTCATAACATTTTCAACATTAAAATTTTGAGCTTGTCTTATCTTATCTTAAAATTTTTGTTTTTTTAATTGTTTACTGTGACTTTGGATCGCCTGAAAAAGGTTGGATTTTGTCTGAATCATCGGTATTTTACCCGTAGAAGCCGCCCAAGTGGTGACATTGCCAAATTTTGGACTTAAACCGTTTTGTGGCTGAATGTCTGCATTTAAGCCTCAATTTCGTTCATAAAGCTTACAAACGCTATGTGGAAGACTGGTCTGTTTACGCGACGTTCAGAATCTGTCGGAAATCGGGCCAGTTCTGACCGATATGATCGAATCTAATGTTAGAGTCTTTATAATCGACACTTTAGCGCTTTTCAGCTGCGGCAAAAGCTATCAAATGTACAAAAGGTGTCTGAAAGTGGCCTACAATCAGAAGAAGATCATGGTGGAACGTAGAATGGTACCGCAAAGCCATAAACGAGTGCAAATCAACTGCAGACAATTAAATAGCGCGCATTAACTTTGCAAGTGAGCACCTAAATTGATCGTATACCCAGTGGACCAAATTCCTCTTTTAATTGAGGTAGAATTACGCTGAATGGTGACCACGGAAGCACTATGGTTTACATGGGATTAAAATGCTTTACACAATGCCGCATTGATAAAAGGTCACAGGACAGTTCGTGAACGGGTTGAAGGAATCAGCGCGACGGCATGACAGATTTGTCTTCGTGTCAGCAGTTGATTTCGGGGCCTGTTTCGCTAATGCGGTACTAGCTCCATGTCTCTTGAACCTTCTTTGATTGTAAGGCCATCTCAGAAACTTGTACATTTGATAGCTTGGCCGCAGTTGAAAAGTCCTATAGGCTTCTGATTGCAAAGAACTCATAACATTAATCGATCATGTAGGCCGAACTGACCCAATTTCCGACAGATTCTGAACGTCGCGTAAACAGACCAGTCTTCTGATAGCGTTTGTGTTTTAAGAATGAATAGAGGTGAGGCTTAATGCAAACATTCGCCACAAAACGATGACCAAGTCCAAAATTTGGCAATGTCACCAATGGGCGGCTTCATTGGAAAATACCATGATTCAGATAAAATCTAACTTTTTCAGGCGATTCAAAGTCACAGTAACAATTAAAAACAAACTTTTAAGATAAGATAAGACAAGCTCAAAATTTTAATGCTGAAAATTGTTGGCGAATCGTTAAAAGGCGCAAACTGCAAACGTGTTTCAGTCAGTCATCTCATTTACATAACAAACGTGGGGTCGAATTTTTTCATTGTTTTTTTTATAAACACTGAAAAGGTGTAAACTGCCAGCTACACAGTCATATAATTTTTTTAATGCAAACAATACTTTTTGGTGTTTAATTCGGCCAAAAACAAGAAAAACCGAGGTGTTTCGATTTTTCTGATGGGAAGCGTATTTCTAAAAAGTTCGTTTTTATTTGACAACTCTAAAGACTTTACCTTGTATTTTAAATCGTATCAATAACTGTCCTTCTATCCTCAGTTCCACACTCGACGGAACTCACTGCAAACATGCCAGAGGTCTATTAGTATAAGGCATTTAAAAACCTCTGACAGAGACCGGGTCGTTTGTTGACTCGGTGTCCCACAGAAGACGAAGACTTCAGGCGAGTTGGGTCAGGTCAGAAGGGTTGAGTGGGGGGTTAGATGACGGGGTAGCAAAAGCATAATCATCGAGGCTAATTTCACCAAGATGACTGATTCAAATTTTGCAAATTTGATTCGTTGAATAAAATTAGTTAGTCAGCCAAACCCAGTTAACCTTAGCGCCTGGAATTAAAAGAGGAATATCGTACATAAAAACAAAGGAAAATAGTAGTAAAATTGAAACAAAGTTTTGAATTATTTCTGTTTGCATTTTTTGAGCTCAGACATATCAATCAAACCTAGAAAAAAATTGTAGCAAGAGCATTTCTTTGGGCACGACGTAAATTTTTGAGGTCTCGTTAACCACAGTAAAGGGCTTAAAAACTTAATTTAACGTACCGATTTTCTGCATTTTCGCTCGAATCCCGGCCTTCAATATCTTTATTTTGTTGCAGTGCGCGGCAGATGGAAGTCTGCATGATTGCAGATGAGCGTGGAAACGCGCGGCTAATGCGGTAAAACATGCTATGTACGACGTGCCGCCGCACCTGCTCGACAAGGTGGTCTTCCTGCGCCACGGCACCAAGATCTTCCAGTACATCCGCGACAGGAAACCGCCGTACAGAAACTTCACCACCCCGGAGCTGTGCTAAATGAGTGACTGATATAACCATGATCTTTCTGCCCTTACCGCAATAATTTGGTGTCGGACATGTTAGAATACAAAATCACGTAACAAAAATGTTTGGCTAAGTTTTATGACCAGCCGCCTGACGTCAACCCGCTTTGGGAACAAACTGCTATACCTAATAGCCAAATTAAATCTGCTAGCATGATAGTAGTGCACGACGCCGCCGCACCTGCTGGACAAGGTGGTCTTCCTGCGCCACGGCACCAAGATCTTCCAGTACATCCGCGACAGGAAACCGCCGTACAGAAACTTCACCACCCCCGAGCTGTGCTAAATGTGAGTGACTGCTATAACCATGGTCTTATTTATTTAACCATTAAACACACAGGCAATACTTATTTCTAACAAGATATTTCTTACAGCAGGCCTACAGAAGTGATTCGAGATAGCATTAACCATACGATCTTCGATAACGATCTTCCTGCCCTTACCCTAAAGATTTGGTGTCGGCGAAACATGTTAGAATACAAAATCATGTAGCAAAATGTTTAGCTAAGTTTTATGACCAGCCGCCTGCATGACTTCAACCTCTTTGGGAACAAACTGCTATACCTAATAGCCAAATTAAATCTAGGCTGCTAGCATGATAGCCCTAGCAGCCCGGTGCTAAGTGCAATTATCATTAGTGGCACCGAAACTCTACTTAATTATTTACAGGATATTACAGTGGTCTTGCTGTGTCATAATACCGCCAAACGATATTTTCTTGTATTGGTATTGGAAACCGCACCAAACAAAATTTTTCTTTATACTGTTCGGAAATTGAGTAGATTTTTATTATGTTAGAGTATGTTTCTACTTTTAGACAATTGGTACATAATATTGAAAGCGTAGTTGAAGGAAATGATTACAAATGCTGTTAAATATAATAAGTAAAGTAGAGGAAGAAAATTATACGGGTACGAGCGTATTTAAACGTAATTTTAAGTTTAAAACTAACACAAAGCAAAGAAACGATACTAGGTAATTTCTAGTTCGCAAACAGCCGCAGCAGTTTAAATTCATCGTTTGTTTAGTTTCCAAGCGTTAAACCTGCCATGGCTGCCAGTTAAGATCACCATAAAACGCATTCATGATTCGCAAACTTTTCCCTAAGTAAACAAGCGAGGGCTGTAGCGGTAAGGAAAAGGGCTCCCAGGGGAGACATTGAAAGCCGCAAGCCACGCGCGTAGCTCTTACACAGAATAGCCTTGTTTATTTATTTCACACATACGACAATTTCACCGGCCGTAAAATCATTGAAAGCTATGTTCAGTAGGTACTACGTTTTCAACTATACGATACCAACTACGTCCGTGTTCTTACCGTAACCCAGTCAGTTTTAGACCCAGTTGGGTGTGGGCGTTAGAGGGTTAGCCGCCCTGACATGCGAGTATCAGGTAGAGGACGTTTTAGTATTACAGGGAGCCTGCAACAATGCTTAATAGAAAAGAGCCCCCGGCTAGTAAGTATCACTTTGCATCTCCCGAGATTCGCTTAGTAATTTTTTTTGGAAGGTAGAGGTTTGTGTTTGTAACTAAGGTTGGTTAGGATATACCAGTTTGAACCATCTGATTGTAAAGCAAGATGTTTTCATACTTAGAAGGGCAAAATAAGCCGTCAGTCCCGGTTTCTTTCTAAACATACTTACTAAAGCTGCGGTCGTTGCAAAAACCATGTCAGAGGCGTACTACGGTTTCAAAACTTTAGACACCAGAACTAACCAAGTCGTCAAAAGGTAAGAGAAATAACCGAGTAAGGAATTAGAAATTGAACTATTCATGAACTGCCTTAATATTGATATACTTTGTGTAACTGAACATTGGCTTAGATTATATCAGCTCATGTTCAGTTTTAGTAAGGTAAGTAAGTTCGTTCAACAGATCAAAAGCAATACGCGGCGGCTCGTTAATATTACTTAAGAACGAGCTTAAATACAAAGAACGCACTGACATCGTGAACCTATCCGTTGAGCGAACTATTGAAATAGCCTGTGTGGAACTCGAGCATATTGTCATAATGAGCGTATACAGTCCACCTGATGCTGAATATGATTCCTTCGAAAAAGTTATGGAGGAAGCTTTAAATAAAGTAATAAAATCAAACAAAGGAATTATTGTCTGTGGAGATTTCAATGTAAATATTCTTGAAAACTCTAGTATCAGTAAGAGGTTTCAATCACTATTTCTATGTTACAATCTCGTACATCTTATTTCGGTGCCTACAAGAATCACGGCCACTTCAGCCAGATGCATAGATAATATTTTTACAAATATTAAAGCCGAAGACGCGTCTGTTATAAACAAATTAAGCTCTGACCATACTGGTCAGCTAGCTACTAAAATTAACATTGAAAAGGCACCTAAACAAGATATTACATGTGTACCGGTAAACGAAAGTAGGTTAAATCGTTACAGAGAAAATATCATACAAAAATTACCTGAATTACAATATGATGAAAATCCAAATAAATTATATAACTCAGTATTTAGTCTTGCCAAAGCAGAATATGACAATGTATTTAAATCCAAAAAAATTAAAGTTAACACAAAATTATTATTCAGTGATTGGGCCACGATAGGAATTCATAGAAGTAGAGAAAAATTGTACGATCTGTATGATGAAAGGTCATATAATAAATCAAAATCTTTTGCTGAATATGTAAAACGTTATTCAAAAACTTTTAAGCAGGTTTGTACAGTAGCTAAGTCTAACTTCATAAAAAATAATATTAAAAATAGCACCAACGTAACAAAAACCACTTGGAAATTTGTCAATAACGAAACTGGAAAATCTAAACGACGTAACGAAAATTTTAAACTCATGATAAATAATGAAATAAAAAATACAAATTCAGAAGTAGCTCAGGCTTTTGAAAACTTTTTTACCGATATTCCAGTTTTGACTACCAAATCATTAAATTCATGCCCCGATCTCGCTGAATCTGTTCTGAAAGAAAATGTAGGCCTTTGTGACAAGTATTTTAGATTCCGCCATGTCAGTAATATAGAAATTATCAAAGTATTTAAAACTTTACAAATGAAAAAGACTTCAGATCTTCACGGTCTTTCTGTTAAGATTATAAGTTCTATAATTGATTGTATCGCCCCATGTCTAGCATGTATATTTAATGAATGTGTTGACAGTGGCGAGTTTCCTGACTTGATGAAGCATAGCAAAGTTATTCCGCTGTTTAAAGCCGGTAGTACTACTGACCCCACTAATTTTAGACCTATATCTATTCTACCAACACTTAGTAAAATTTTTGAAAAGTTATTCTAAATCAATTACAAGGACATTTTTATCGTAATAACTTGATGCATTTACAGCAATTTGGTTTCACACGGGGTCGTTCTACTACTCACGCAGGTGTTGACCTCATCAACCATATAATCGATGCCTGGGAGGAATCTCAAGATGCAATAGGTGTATTTTGTGATTTGTCCAAAGCGTTTGATTGTGTCCATCACGAAACTCTTGTCAGGAAGCTAAGTCACTACGGCGTAAAAGATCAGGCTCTTAGTCTTTTGGAATCATATCTGAACAACAGAATCCAAAAGGTTGAGGTCAATGGTGAAAGATCATCAGGATCTAACATAAGCATGGGCGTCCCACAAGGTCGATTCTTGGTCCTTTCCTGTTTCTTGTATACATTAATGATTTACCTTATCTTGTTAAAGAAAAACATGATATAGTTTTGTTCGCCGACGATACCTCATTACTTTTTAGAGTAAAGAGGCAACAACTCAACTATGACGACGTGAACAACGCTATAATCGAAGTAGTTAATTGGTTTACAGTAAATAACCTGCTATTGAATGAAAAGAAAACTAAATGTGTACTTTGTATTACCAAACGTCAAACCGAGCTCCACAATTATTAAGGTAAAGGATGAAAAGTTGAACCTTGCCGACTCAACAGTGTTTTTAGGTATAACTTTGGACGCCTCGCTCCAATGGGGGCCACATATTGAGAAATTGTCGAAGAGACTGAGTTCAGCAGCATACGCAATTAAAAAAATAAGATATCTCACTGATGTAGATACTGCTAGACTAGTTTACTTTAGTTACTTCCACTGCTTAATGTCTTATGGTTTATTATTATGGGGCCATGCTGCGGATGTAAAAAACATTTTTGTTCTGCAAAAACGGGCTGTTCGAGCAATTTATAAATTAGGGCCTCGGGACTCCTTAAGGGAAAAATTTAAAGAGATCAACATATTAACATTAGTGTCACAATATATTTATGAAAATTTAGTGTATGTTAAAGCAATATTGACACTTTCAAGAAAAATTGTGATCGACATAATTTTAATACTAGAAAGAAATAAAGACAAACTAGCTGCGCACAAGTAGGCTTAGTAAAGTAAGCAAATCGTTTAAGGAAATTGTATACGCTTTTATAACAAGCTTCCAAAACAAATTCAAGACTTACCATTAAATAAATTTAAACCAGTAATAAAACAAAACTGTACAAGAAAGGTTATTATGATATTTCAGATTATATGCAAGATAAATCTCCATGGGAGTAGTTTTAATGTTTAAAATAAATTTAACATACGAATCAGTTAGAATTATCTACTGTAATTTATTATTATTTCATTATTGATTCAGCCGTTTTTGGCTTTTTACTGTTTATTTATTTTTAAAACTTAGCTAGGGTAGCATAGGGTCTAATCGATTGTAAATTTAGAATAGGAGCACTTCTGGGCAGGTTTTTGGGAGGTTTTCCTGTCCAGGGGGTCCGGCTAATTATAAGCATGTAACTTTTTTGTTTTATGTTATCTGAATTTAATTCTATTTACATGCCGTGTGGTTAGCCTGGCCAGCCCCGAGGCAGTGCCTTTATTTTTATTTTTTTATCCCGCCCGAGCCGCGTCTACACTAGGACCGCAAAATTGTTATAAGAAAAAGAAAATTGTGTCATTCAATTTTCTTTTTTTTACAATGACTTATCATTATTTTGTAATGACTATCAATAAGTGATATTTTTTGTATCCAACATTGAATAAATATATTTCATTTCATTTATATTTCATTTCATTTCATTTCAATTTCAACCATAACAGAAAAGGTTTAAGGAAAATTGCCTAGGAAATGTTTATTGGCCCACACCCATCCCCCGCGTTTACCGTTACGTGGTCATGATAGGTGAAACCACTAAACCCGTTTTACACAGTGAAATACTTTTAAATGTTTTACTTTGTATGAAAAACTGTTGAAACTTTGTAACATACATACATGTACAAATCACGCATTTATCCGTTGGGGTGAGAAGAGCGTTGACGACCCTAAAAATACGATCACTATCGCCACATCTGATAAAGATTTGAGAAAAAATTAAAATTGTATTACACAAAATGTGAAGATGCTATTCTAAGCACATATGCATAACTTTACCGTCATTAATATAAGGACCTATTAAATTCACTGCAAATATTTTAGGGGCAGATCAAATAAAATATAAGCATGTAGGTACTAGGCAAATTTTTAAAGAAATCTACACGCTAGTTTACCAGAGACTTGGAGGGAAAGAAAGATGCTAACAGTGGGACACAGAAAAGGCTACATAATTATTATTTTTCATATGTCGTCCCATGTTCTATGGGGAAAGTTGTTCAGTTTCATGAGTATCTTGATCTTTCGGCTTGTTATACCCTTTTTGTTACTCCCGGTATAAACATAATTCATGATTTATAATATTGTAATCAAATCAGATCATAACCCTAAAGTATTATGTTAACCGGTAGCCGGTAGGAACACACCTTGCGAGGCTAAGCGCGACTGAACCGTAGGTAATGGCCCGTGGAGTTAATTTTCCGGGTCAGCGTTGCTTTAGGTTACCACGTTATACGCGCCTGCAGAACTAGTTCACTGCTTCTATCGTGTGAGTAACCGAGTCCATGAACTACCCGATGAACACTGGTGTCGGAGTTTTCAACCACCTAATACTTCTAGTACCTACCTATCTAAAGTTCTTCTATCGTGTGACATGGCTGAGTAACGACCATCGACAGCAACCGGGACCACCCATTACATGCCTCCCGAAGAACGGAACCATCTTTCTTTCGGACCATCAGGTGGGAACCAGACTGGGAACAAATTTACAAAGTGATACATATCAACTTTGTGAGTACTCCACCGAGAGCTGAACCCGGAACCTTTGCGCCGCACCCCACTGCGTCACATCATGGGCCGTTCACTAAAACCACCAGTTCAAGGCAACCCCAAACGAGAGGCTAACCGCAAAGTTGGACGACTCGGTGTCCCACACGAAGAGAGAGAGAGAGAACCGCAAAGTTTCAGATGCAGTTCACTCACGTTCGAATGCAACTTTGAGTGCAGATGAAACCGGATCCTAACGTTGCTGTTCGAATTGGAAACAATAAGTGCGCTCGGCGCGATAGGATAAAGTATCAGAATACAATGTTAAGCGATGCCCACACGAAACGTCTGTTGTTGCGCTATTCGCTAATCTTTAACACGTCTGTCAGATGCATAGATACGAGTACAACATGTCAGCTACATAGGTACTTACTACCTACTAAAAGCTGACGTTAAAATAACGCAACGCAGGTGACCGTTTTCGATACACAAACATGTCAGAAGCCTTCTACTTATAGAAAAAGTTGAAAAACTTTGAGATACAGTACAGCGTAAAAACTTGCGTTGTTTTATTTCAAACATCGGTTTTAGTATGTATCAGATGTTGTATGCATCTGACAGACGCATGTAGCTACAGTTCCCGGTGAAAATTGTATGAGCACTATTTATGGTCAACCTTGCTCCGAGCTGTCTGCGCGGGTAGACAGGTCATTCCATTTAAAATGTATGACCACATCTTTTTGAGTGAGCAACTGCCCAATAATCCAGTAGTTATTCTATGTTTTAGTAAGGTCAGAAGCATTTTTCACAGGATTATCAATACACAGTATAAAATTGAAGTCTCTGTTTACGTTTTTCTGTCTATTTCTTATGAGCACCACTAAAAAAAAAAAATGAGCACCGCAAATTCTTAATAAACCATGCTACGAATTTTGATGTTTTCAAGAGATAGAGTGATTAAAATGAAGGTTTATAATACTATGTATATTAATTACATGCCAGGAAAACGTTCCCACGGGAAAAAAATATTAGTAGCGCGTGCAACCGCTCGGCGGGCCGCTAGATAATCCCGCTTTTACATGGATAACAAGATTCAAAAAGCCAGAATAAGATCGTTTGGATAAGATAAAGATAAATCCATCTTTATTGGGCGTTTCGCAAACTTTTCCCAATGAATATGAAAATTTATGGTTACCGCGAGCAAAGTTCCTTCACGGGCCTCAGTTTAATTGTGCCAGTAGGTTTTAATGAATTAAACGCTTTTTGGCTGATATTAGGGAAAATGGTTGGAAAGCTTTTATAGTGATTGCATTAAAAATCTATAGAACTTTCTTCAAGCATGAATTTCAGCTGAGAAAATGCTTTACCTCGTATTGTGAGAAGTAGTAAAAAGTACATAAAAATACATTGTACGTAGTATACTAGTATGCTACAAGCAATGAGTTAAGGAAGGTAAAATAGTTCTTTTTAGGGTAGTAGTAATAAGATTTTGTTGTACAATTTACTGTAGATATACTACTTGCATTTTGGCACTTTTCTAGGCTTTAATTTTTGATAACTTTATAAATAGAAAATCCAACACAACGCTGACTAACTACGAATACATATGCACACAGGTATCGTATTAACTGTCTCGGTATAAGCACATTAGGTGGCAGCGTACATGTGTTAAAAGCAAGATATAGAATGCACCTATTCAGGTATGAACGGTTGGCACTGGTATAAACACCACCTCACTGTATATTAGTAGCAAAAATACAGTGTCAGACAACACTATCATACATCCTATGTTTAACATAGTTAAAGTATTTGTAGAACTTTTGCTTACAAACAAGTTGGGATAAGGGCATTCATGATGAGGAACAAGCGTGCTCTATAATATAAGGGCCTACCTTTATTGCACATATTTTCAGGCTGTGTTCTACTCGTAAAACTGAAACTGACTAACTGTCGCCATTGAACATAGGTCGAAATGTGAAAAAAAAATTGATCCCCCAGTCCCCTTACTCGATCGACTGGTACATTTTGTAAAATTATTTTTCATATTTTGACTTATGTTCATTGGGGAATGTTGTTCAGTTTCACGTAGAATACACCCTGAGGGAAAATATTTGCATTGAATTTAACTTTATATTTTTCCTACATTTGACGTAAGTGTCTGTAGAACTCTTGCTTACGATAGAAACAATGCCCCGTGCGATACGCGCACCCATTTAGTTTGATTTTGTCCACTCTAAGGTACATACTAAAGCAGACAGTGATCTGTTTTATATGTATAGGCAGTCGAATCCCCTGAGCTTCTCTGTTTAGAATTTGCTCAACGTTGCCGAGGGGCCTTGACCTACTGAGCAAATGGCTTAATAAAATAAAAGCAAGAGCGTGTCAGACACGCCACAAATAGGTTTCGTAGTCAACAAATAATATTTTTCAGCATTACAAACTTAATTTTGTTGCTGGTTTGTTAGCAGCAGTATGATGACCAACCGCAAATAGAAAAACTCATTTTTTCTGAAACCTTAAGGGTACGATATCCGTTATAGTTTTCATTGTAACTTCAGATTGTGAGCTATATTCCATATTTATTTCAAATTTTTAGCGTTTATACTTTAGAAGTTACAGCTGGAACAAATTATGGGTCAAAACGCCCTTTTAAAGTATCTCGTGACAGAAACATTTTAGTGACTTTGATTCAAAGAAACCTCACCTTAGTTTTAAAGACCTATTCAACGATACCCTACTAATATAATAGAAAAAAAATTTGTTCCCCCTTTCTTGTATGGAGGGGGTCCAAAAACATTTAAAATATTTTTTCAACATTTCAGGGTGAAATTTTACTAGTGACCGATATGAAAATCAGAACCGGCTGGTGATAGGAACAACTTTCAAGGAATAGGTCGAAATCCGAAAAAATTTGATCTCCCATAGTAATTCAAATCAGCTGATCGGTAACTTTGTATGGGAGGCCCAAAATTTTTTCGTATTTCGACCTATGTTCCTGGAAAGTTGTTCTTATCACCAGCCAGTTCTGAGTTTTCGCTATCGGTCACTAGTATTCACTATATTTGAGTCAACACGATAGATCTTCTCACCTTTCATGTCGATAGCTCTAAAACTGACGAAGATATGAGGGCGCGGCATAAAGACAGACAGACAGACAGACAGACAGACAGACAGACAGACATGACGAAACTATAAGGGTTTCTAGTAGACTACGAAACCCTAAAAATGTTAATAAATTGGTTAATGGACTTGAAAACCGGACGAAAGTTGAAACCTACGTGGATACAGAATATCTAATGAATGATATTTGAATACCTAATGATATTTGAAAGAGGTAGTAAGTTATCGTTGGAAAGTTTTAAAAAGTATACTTTAACGCTTTAGTTATCTACCTATGTGCCGCAAGAATTGTTTTGTCTACGTAAACGTACTTAACTAATTATAAGTACATAAATTTTATCCATAGGTAAAAGATGTCCTAAAGTAAGCTTTTTATTAAAATCCACATTTTCTGAAACACTCGTTTCATCAAATTCAACATATTTAAGCCCATTTTTAGGGTTTCGTAGTCTACTAGAATTAGGTTTCGTAGTCTACTAGAAACCCTTATAGTTTCATGTCTGTCTGTCTGTCTGTCTGTCTGTCTGTCTGTCTGTCTGTCTGTCTGTCTGTCTGTCTGTCTGTCTGTCTCTGTCTGTCTGTCTGTCTGTCTGTCTGTCTGTCTGTCTGTCTGTCTGTCTGTCTGTCTGTCTGTATGCCGCGCCTCATATCTTCGTCAATTTTAGAGCTATCGACATGAAATTTGGTGAGAAGATAGATCGTGTTGACCCAAATATAGAAATGTTAAGAAAAATTATATTAAATATTTTTGGACCCTCCCATACAAGTGAAAGGGGGCAAAAATTATTTTTCTTCTGTAATATTGAGTAGGGTATGGTTGAATAGGTCTTTATTTTTATGGTGAGGTTTCTTTGAAACAAAGTCACTAAAATGTTTCTGTCTCGAGATATTTGCTTTTAAAAAGGGCGTTTTTGACCCATAATTTGTTCCAGCTGTAACTTCTAAAGTATAAACGCTAAAAATTAGAAATAAATATGGAATATAGCTTACAATCTGAAATTACAATGAAAACTATAACGGATATTGTACACTTAAAGGTTTCAGAAAAAATCGAGTTTTTCTATTTGCGGTTGGTCATCATACTGTTGCTAACAAACCAGCAACAAAATTAAGTTTGTAATGCTGAAAAACCTGATATTTAAACGTTGACTACGAAACCCTATTTGTGGGCGTGTCTGACACGCTCTAGCCGGTTTTTTTTGTTGCATAGAATACGTATGTATAAGATAAACTTTGCATTTGATTCAATTCGGCGCTCCAGCTCCGCGATTCTATTGCATGCAGGCTGCTCGTTTACCGGACGGAGTTTGGGCGTAACAGGTCGGCCTCAGCTCGGAGGCCAAACTGCAAAATAGAGGCCTTACAGTAGCTTTATAAGTAGTATATTTTTGCACGTCTTGTTGCACAAAAAGGATTTTATTGATTTGTACGTATTTAATACAACTGTCACGTGCCCAGGTAGGTTAAATACGATTCCATTGCATGCAGGCTGCTCGTTTGGACCGGACGGAGTATGGGCGTAACAGGTCGGCCTTTGCTCGGAGGCCAAACTGCAACTAATAGAAGCCTTACAGTAGCTTACGAGTAATACCTATTTACTTGCTATTTATATAGTTTTGCACACCTACTTGCACAAAAAGGATTTTACCGGAAGTGTCGGAATTTAAGCCACTGTCACATTTATTGCATAAGGAGGTACTGCACCCTTAGAGTGTGGGCGTACAGGTCGGCCTGTGCTGAAGCCAAACTAAAAGCTATACGGTAGCTTACAAATACGCAGTTTTGCACGACACAAAAAAATCATTTTCACTGCCGGTGTAGGTATTCTGTCACGTGTCTAGGAACAGGTAGGTAAATATATGGTAAGATTTCGTTGCATTCGCACCTAATGCTTTTTAGAGGACGGCATTTTCGGCCTCTATTCGGAGGTCAAGATGTAGAGTGACCGAATTGCAGCTTCGAAGTTACCATATTTATTTTGCACTCCTAGTTGACCAAAAAAAAACAATTTTAAAATTATTTTCTTATCCACTAAGCACATTGTAAATGTAATGTAAGGAACTTGTGAATCAAATAAAA
This sequence comes from Phthorimaea operculella, assembly GCA_024500475.1. Lineage (NCBI taxonomy): Eukaryota > Metazoa > Arthropoda > Insecta > Lepidoptera > Gelechiidae > Phthorimaea > Phthorimaea operculella. The sequence continues at coordinate 13,937 of JANFCV010000447.1, read as the reverse complement.
GTGATTAATTCTTTGTTCCAGGTGGCTCTTGCGACGGAGAACTCCATCATCCTGCAGAACCTGGACTTCGCGGCCAGCGGCAGCTACTCGTGCGAGGTCTCGCTCGACACCCCCATCTACAGCAAAGAATCCACTGAGAAACAGCTCACCGTCTTTCGTAAGTGCATACCACAGACCAGTCACGTTATTATTCCCACCCCGCCGGGGTGACATGACTGAATTCCTTTCTCTATGGTGCATACTCTTACTCAACTAACAAACACCGGTTATACTCACAAACATACGTAACACATTGGATATTGCAGTGCACTGTTGGACGTACCTTGTCCTTTCTCAGGGTACGCCATAACATACGGAACTCCCGTTTCACCATCCAGTTCCTACCAAAAAAAAGAGTGTAGGTATACGGTCCACTAATTACCTCTCAGTTAGTGGATGGCCTCTCACTAAACACACCTCTTAGGCGCTTTACACACATAACGTCCGTTTGTGCGTTATGTATACCTACTACTCACACAATTAGGTAAGTTAAGTTATCCATTTACAGCTCTGTAACTTACACCCGTATTTTTTCACTTTACAAGATCTTAGGAAATAAGGACCGTATTTACTTCATAAATCATTATTATATTTGAAGTTGTATGATAAAAAATATATAGGTATGAAAGAGTACCTTTTTAATAATAAAGTGACTGAGACCCTTACTGTAATTGCTCAGGCAAATAAGAGAAATAGGCAATCAAACTAATGCAGTATCAAACAAATTATCCCTACTTTTCTCAATAAATCGCAGAGTTCGGAATTCGCATAATATTTTCCCCGTTTGCTCTACAGATACCTACCTACTTACCCACTAGAGATGCACCGTTAGTCGGCATCTAAGTCGGCACATCTAGAAGCCGATTGGTAAGAATGTGCTGTCAAAAATCTCTAGCTCACCTTAAATTTGTGCTGTCACTTTCTGTCAAAAAGATTTTACAAGGGATGAAAGATATCTATCTCCTGTCATGTTCAAATGTGTTATTTTTGGATTCGTTGTCATTTCTAGTCATTTTAGTCGTTATTGCTTCCACCGTCGGAAAGTGACAGCGCTTCCACTTCTGACGGAAAGTGACAGCGCTTATTTAGGGTAAGTTAAGAAAATTGATTTCCTGAATTGCAGCCTGTAATAACGGTTTTGCTTTATCAACATTAATAAAATGGACAAGGCTCAAAAAACGTGCAGATAATACGGTTTCTCCGTCTACGCTTTACCGAAGCAAAGATCACCTGCCATTTATATATCGGCGACTAGTCGCCTGATTCTTAACCATAACCGATTATTTTTTTTTATTATTAAACGAACAAGTATCACTCATTATGTAGTTTTTACGCGACTTACTTGTTAATTAGTTGGTAGAAGGTGTAGCCCTCTACGTTTCGGCTGATTACGACAGCCTTCTTCACGGAGGACGACAATCACACACGCGCGACCGCCACGTTGTTCGGGATTTTTCGATGACTCTACAACTGCAACTCAACCGCATCCACCACAACAAGAGTCACCAACTGCGGCTACTGCAGCGCCCCCTACCATCTCAGCAGCGAGCAGCGGCGCGAGCTAGTCGACAATCGCAACTGGCGGTCGCGCGTGTGATTGTCGTCCTCCGTGAAGAAGGCTGTCGTAATCAGCCGAAACGTACATAACCGATTAGTCCGTGGCTCGCTAGTCGGAAAAACCATAGTCGATGCGTATCATCTCTACCGTGGCATGTAGATATAGTCGTGAGTGTACTCTGGGTACAGGTGTCTACATCGTCGGCGTGTACGTGTACGTATGTAATCCGTCTGACCCACATCACTTCCGGAAATAACACGCTTTTTCTCAGATGCATCCACTCAACGATTCTTGAAAGCTTTTTTGATACTCGGCGAGAGATACATGTCTTTAGGTGGCACTAAATAACAAGTTCTGCGAGTGGTTTTTCTAATACATGCATACACACAATTAAGGCAAAATTTTACTAGTGATCGATAGACAAAACTCAGAACCGGCTGGTGATCAGGAACAACTTTCCCAAGGAACATAGGACGAGGTATGAATAAAGAAATTGGACCTCCCATACAAAATTTCCGATCAGCTGATTTCAGTTAGTATGGGAGGTAATTTTTTTCATGTTTCGAAGTCGAATAAGTCTAAAAATACCTCGTGGCAAAAAGCAAATATCAGGTGGGTATTACAATAATGGCGGCGGAGGTCGCACGCCTAAATCATGCCCTCCGTCTGTTCCGTAATGGGTATTATCAGATTAATCCGTACCCAGATTACACACCCGCCGAATATACCCGCACACCCACATACCTACACACAATACGTGTTTTATTACGTGGATAATAAAATTAATATATCAGAACAATAGGGTGAATACAGAGAGTACAGAAAGGGTAGCAGGAAAGCTAAGATCGGACCGGTCTCCAGAATCTTACGCGTTTATACACCGGGAGCAACAAAAAGGGAAAGTTGTTCAGTTCCATGCGTACTTTGTCCTCTTTTCGGCTTGTTATACCCTTTTTTGTTACTCACGTTAAAACACGTAAGATTCTGGAGACTGGTCCGAGATTCGTACTTGAGAACACTCTTTCAAAATGCCTTTCATAAACATCTGCAACTCACACTACACCTAAAATGTTGGTTTTTCCTACGTAAGTAGGTAAACAACCTAAATAACGGCAACATGTTTCATGAGGCAACTATGGATACGTAGGTAGATAATAATATGGTTCGTTTAATTTACCTAGCTAGTGGGCAGAAAATCAGTTCCAGCTGAAAAGTTCAGTGCATAAAGCTGAACTACTTCCGATCGAGGATCTGAACTGAGGATAGAAACTGTAATTAAAATAAATCTCAAGTGAACTTGGTTTGAACAAAGTTCTGAACTTAGAGACATTTTGCAGGTAGAATCGCATAGGATAGGACACGCACAGATAAAGTTGTGAAAAATAAAGATTTCCTTCAATTTTTTTTATGGAAAGTTGGAAGGTCTGTATATGTCTGTTCTATGTACACGTAAATATGTATTTTATCGTTTACTTTCATACCTAGGTACCTCATAAATAAGTATGTGTAACTTAAGTTTAGGTATATGGTTTCCTCTTTTTGATTAGGTCTTGGGAATCCATTATAAGAATTTTAATTATTAGTTATACTAGATCAAAATTACCTTTGAATAATTTGATATTAAAGTAGGTAAGTACTTCCTATCCGCTAAGGCTAAGGGCTCCTACATACCAGCGGCACTTTGAGTCATTCCACACAAGCGATTTTGCACAGTTGGTCGTAGACTGTGGGGTCGCACAGCTGATATTGAAACAATTTTTGTACTTCAAAAAAGGTTCATTATTGCAATTTATAAACTTTGCAGTCGTGACTCCCTAAGAGAACTGTTTAAAGAAATTAATATTTTAACTGGGCCATGTCAATATTTATGAAAATATCATGTACCACGCGAAGAAAAACCTGCGATAAAAACGCGTGCGCGCCGCGAACCTTTCTTTTTTGAAGGGCTTTTCACAGACGATCGCTTTCGCAAACTATCGCCGTCCGTCGCACACCAGTTGGCGACTGTCGCCGTCAGCTGTCGCTCGTCTGTAGGAGCCCTAATTATGTTATCTATCAGATATAACTCGAACCGTTAACGGAGGCCTAACCAGGCGCGTGTAATCTACATACCTACCTAGCTAATTTAAATTTAGATATCAATTATTAACCATCTTGGTTTGCCATCAAGCCTTGTTCGAACGGAGGTAGATTAATTAAACGGATTATCAAAGATGCTCTCACATTACATGTTAGCAACAACAGTCATAATTAAAAAATTGTGACAAATGGGGCATCTTTTGGCCACCGTCACGATCTTATGAGATGTTAGACGTAAGATGGCATCTTTCAAATATGTGATTGTCGGAGACGTGAGACGCGACATCGCGTCGCATGAAACCGTATCCATATAAAATGTATGAATGAAACAGAAGTGACAAAGCTTCACGCGTGAGACGCGCATGTAATTGATAACGGCTGACAATCGCTTGTCTGACAGATGTCATGTTGCGCGTCGCGTCGCATGTTTGTGGATCTGCGATCTGGATGTGTTATTTTGCGCTCCTAGATCATTACATGTACAGCTTGACCACGCTAAGTTGAACGATGAAAACAAAAGAGTAGCGATGCAGTTTTTGCGGAGCTAACCCGAAAATCGGTCGTACCGGTTTCAACCTCTTCTACCGATTGTAACACAAATTATTCAAGTTAAAAAAATAACTGAAAAGAGATGTTTCGCATATAGATTGCATTATCCTTGTCTTTACACTTATTATTATGCAAAAAAAAGAATATTTTTCAATAGCATTTCTTATCTGCGGTGTTTTGAAGTGAAATATTAGATGGACTAAATAACAATTTGGATTTAAACAAGCGTATTCTTTGGTAAAATATGAATCCTCCAAATCTACCGGTTTATTGTGTCAATAAACCGGTACCTACCGATTCACGATTTGGACAACGTTTTGAAGATTTTCGAGATAATCATAAGGCTCTTTTTCCACTACTCCGATCCGTAACCGGATGTAGGATGAAGCCATCCGAAAATATCGTAAATCCGGTCACCACTTTTGCACCTATCCGGTAAAAATGGGCAGTAAAGTTTCATTATCTCGACGTACTCGGACTCGGACGGACGACATGGTAGAATGAACAATTGTTTTAAAGCATGGATAATTTTGTACAATACCAATTGTTCGGGAAATTACCGTTTCGATAAAATCCGGATACCGGTGAAGTGGAAAAGCGAGTATAGTATTTTAATAGATTTCTAAATCGGATTGGAAATTATCGTGTACCGGATCGGAGTAGTGGAAAAGAGCCTAAAACTTGGATGTGCGGTAGCGATGGCAAAAATAATGAGCCTATGAAACTGTAGAAAGTTACATAGATTAATACCACTTTTGGACCCGTATTGTCCAGATGATAAAATATGTTTTCGGTCGGAAATTTTAATTCAAAATCCTCCTAATTGCTCATGAAACTTGGAAATAAACCAAACACTTACTTGAAAGTACAATCTAAGAAATCCATAACTTTAAGTATATTCCGAATATGTCCAACTTAACCAATTGACACATGCATAAAAATAAAGATAGGGACAGCTAGAAGACTTACCTGAAACAAGAAGTGGTCAACCAACAGCCGTAACGGATGCCCCATACATCTTGATACTGTCAATACCTATTTTTCAATACGAGCTATTAAATTGTTAGTGGAATAAAAAAAAATGGGCATACAATTTTTGACCTTGACATTTATCAAATTTGAGTATTTTAGAGGTGATGTAACATATCTATCGAAGAATTTTAAAATCCAAGACATTTTGAAAATTGTCAATAAGGTTGAAAATCGAACCACTTTTTGCTTTGAAATCGGTAGTAGAGTCAATAAATATGGTGCAAGCAATTTTCGACTTTTATTGACATTTTACAAGTTTCAATATTATATAGTAAAATTTCTATTTTGATATTCATAGTAAAATTTCATTGGGGCATTCAAAAAGTTGACAAAAAGTCGAGAATCGCTTGCATCACTTTATTTGCTTTGAAACTTTGGAGACAAAAATAATGGTACAGTCGGTAATTAAAAGTGCATATAGGCACGCTGAAGTTATGCACTTTAAAATCGTTTACACGTTGTGTTAAAATCCTTCTCACACTTGCAAAACAACGCGTGCTCCTCGATACTCACACTTAATGCAACCGCTTTAAATTCAAAACCACAGAACAATCGCTACGATAACGGGTTCCGTCTATGCTATATGTCGCAGCGATGTTAATAAAACCAGGTTTTTGACCAAAACCAAAGACCAGTAGATAACAAAAAAACTCAATTTTATCATAAATATTAATTAGTTTTAGAATTTTGATCAAAAATCTATAACAATATAGGTTTCCGATCATGAACCTGAACTAGTTTAGGATTAAATATGATAAAGTTTTGCCAAAACATTAATATAATGATGTCATATCACGCTCTTTGATTAAGAACTCAATTGGTTTAGGTTTATGATACAAATTTAGGTAAAACATAAGTTAAAATTTAGTTATGTCAAGAGCCTAGCTTTATGGACAAAAACCTAGTTTTATCAAAACTACGACATAGAATGACGTTGAACGCTGCACGCTGCTGCCCATTCCTTAAGTTCATCCTTTGTTGCCTTTTACGATACCCTCGGGTAGAAATAGTGTGATGCTATTTCTAGCCGTGAAAATAAATAAAAATAAAAACTACTCCGTTACTTAAAATGTTTAAAAAGCATAAATATCCTCAGAGGCCAATGATCATATTATATAGTCAAAGGTCAAGGTGGAAAATTTCACATAACACGTCTCTTTAGTCTGGTTTCATTACAATAAAAAAAATTAAAACAATAAAGTTCAAATAAAAAAGAATCGACCCATGAGGATACGAACCATAACATGCGTGATTACTAGACCACTGTCATAACCAATGCGCTACTCGAAAATTTTGTTACCTATTTCACTATTAGTCAGTTTTAGAACGTGTTTGATTAGTCATCTTAATTCTTTTGTTACACTCGGTTTACCTACCACGCGCTTTTTTGTATGTGTGAGTGGGGTTTGGCTTCAAACGACTTTAGAATTAAAGCTCATGTGCATGTCTCTGTCAAGTCTAAATGGAATTCTGTAAATGTCTGTACAAGCAATTTCTAAGTCCATCTATCAATCTTTCGACCCAACTAAAAGTTATTTTTGTTTGCATTTGTCTGCTTAAGGTAAAAGTTAATTGGATATGTTGCCTGAAGAGAGACAATATCCGACTTATTCTTCTATAGAAATAAGAGTCGGCAATCATTAGTTATAAAATACAGGGTGTTAGGCAGAACGTTGGACATACGAAAAAGAGTGTTTCTAATCATGATTCTGAACAACTTTTACTATGAGGCCACATGCGAATTAGCATAAAAAATTTTAGGTGTTCCATACATCTTTGCCGACTAGGTATGAATTTTTCTATGGAAAATTCAATTTTTTTGCGAATTCGCAGGTAGCGCCATAGTAAAAGTTGTTCAGAATCACGAGTATTAACACCCTTTTCCGTATGTTCAACGTTCTGCCGAACACCCTATATTTTAATTCGTAAAGGGGACGTGGAGTTTTTGAATTTGACTGATGACTGTCGACTATGGTCAGTGGCATGGTGGTGGCAGTGATACCAATTTTCTCCTCAAGAGACCAAGTCGTCCAACTACTCGATGAACCCTGAACCATAAAAACTAACCCGGCTTGCCAACACATTTTATTATGGGAGGTCTAATATTTATTTTATTCCAACCTATGTTTTTGGAGAAAGTTGTTTAGTATCATGGACTGATTCGCCTCTAAAAACATTTGCAGTATTTTTTTAAATACCGTATTGTTACATAGACGGACAGGGATATTAATAATGTTAACCTGTAACCATAGTTACATATATAATGATTTTTTGTTATCGTACAACATTTTTGTGCAACTGACAACTTCATTTGCCAAAAACATGTGGTGGTGTAGTATTAAGATTTTTTAATGCACTCGCAGTGCTAGGTATATTATTCTTATAAATACTAACCTATACCTACTAACTACCGATTTTTACAACAGAACTTCGTAGAAATACCTACCGTATCTTTCGACAGGAATTTTTATATATTTCAGCAGTGATGTTAAATATTTACAGCAGAGGTTAGTATGAGACTATCTCTCTGAGGCATAACTAACCACTCTATATAGGTATAAACAATGGTATAAACCTTGATCCCTTGCGTATGAATCATATTCACAAATAACACAGAACTGCCAGAACTATGAAATTCGCCACAACAATCCACCATAACAACGCCATTAACGAGCTATTTGAATAGGTGACGAGCTACACGATGCGCTTCGCAAATAAGCGGCTCGGCAGTCCACAGTAACTGCATCCAAAGCTGATTCAATTTAAACTCTGTTGCCTCCGAAATAAGTAGGATTCGGAGGAAATCTTGTTGCTACCAAATCTGCTGAAAGGATACAGCCATCTAGGGGTGCCAGCTGTTATACCTACCTAAAAAGTGGGCTGTAGGTAGGTATTGGTATATATCCAATATTTCGAAAAACACATCAGCACAGAATGTACCTACTTAAATACAGCGGCGCTTAGTTAGACTTAATACCTATGCCATGGTGACGGCTTAGAAAGCATCACCCGATTCTGTCCGTCGATGGTAAGAAGAGTAATCATTCAGGAATAGGCAGCAGCGCCCTGTGAATAGAACAGTTTGCAACTCGCCAATCCCAGTGACAAGATTGGTGAGTATGGATGGCAATACCCCGATTAGGCAGTCTCTCATGTTCAGTTCAGCAATGGACTGGGTAACTATGATGTCTACCTAACACCTTTAAAACATTTCACATGTTAGGTTTAAGTAAAATTTTTGGAAAACTTGCGTTTTCCACCGCAGGTAGGATTTGAACCGGCGAGTTTGGTCACCTGGACTGGCGCATGACACCGCCTCTACTATCTTGGCTACCGCGGCGAAGTTATGCAAGTGTATATTTGGCCAGTAAAGTGGCAGGGCTGTCGATCCATCTACATCTTTTGGCAACCCTATACCTCTGTGAATGGAACGGAGCTATTTCAAATCAGAAGCGGGACGTTCATTAGGTTTTGAATCCGTTTCCGTTGAATTGACAAATTTTACCGGCGCAGCTGACTGGAATAACCGTGCCCAAAGTAAGATGGATGTTGTTTGGAAATACGGAAAATACTAAAATACTAACTTGCCCACATCAATTACATACTGCCAGGATTTAAATCCATAGATTCATTTAGATTAGCATTTCTTCGCTCTTTAGAAACGAATCTACTGGAAAACAACCCCGCACGACTGCTAAGCAAGCTATAGTGTGCCTAACCAGGTATGAACGGTTGGCACAACCATGTACACAGCCTCTCTGTCCATCACTATCAAAACGACAGTGACAACGTTATTCTTATTGTACAAGGTGAGCCAAAAGAAGTCATCCAATGTGATTCGCCTTCATTTTTTTATTAGTCATTGAATTCCGTTTTCGGAAATCATTCTTTCGATAATGCAGAACTTATTTGATTATGTTTTAAAAAATACATTAGTCAAATTGCTATCTCTACCGTATGTTTTAACTTTAAACACGCTAATTTCCATACATTCTTGACCATGCTTTTTCGTTCGTAGTGGCTTCAGCCTTTGGGACTAAAAGTTTTTTGACTATTAATTTGTAATCTTGAGCTTTCAAAAATACCATTGGGTAAATTGTGCATTATGCACATGCATATGCATAAGCACCTAGTCAATTCTGGAGATCTGAACATTGCATCACACGGCATACAGGTTCTTAGGCGCAAGCTCCGCTGAGTGGACGTGAGACGTGAGACGTAAGATGACATCTGTCAGACAAGTGATCGTCAGCCGTAAGCCGTAATCATTGCGACACGCGTCTGTGTGTAGCTTTGTCTCTTATGTTTCATACATTTCATATGGAAAAGCGTTGTCGCGATGTCGCACGTATCACGTCTCATGTGTGGTGCTAGGGCCTCACCAACATTTTGTGACAAGTATGCAACGGAACACGCCTGCTGAATTATAGCATTCGCCCGTCCGAAACGTACATCTTAAATAATAAAACCATTTCTAAAGAGCAGTCGAGCGAAATTGTTCTCTTTAGGAAGAGAGAAAGGTAGCGGAGTTTATTTCGCAGACCGGATCATTTATCAAGCCCCAAGTCGAGCAACAAATATTGTGGCCTCGGTTTTATTGAGAAGAATTCGTTCTCGATCTTGCTTAGCTCTCGAAGAACTTGGCAGGTTGTTTTTCGTAGATTGAATAAAGTCGTATGTTTGATGGCATTTAGTTACGCGCAAAGCCGGTCTTTTACTAGCCACAACAGTTCACCACCGGTGGAAATAGGAGCAGCCCTGTTGGAGGGTTTAGTTTTTTTATGGACTGCCTCAGAAAGAAGGTTAGATATGTTTTTCAAGAGTGTATGTGTATGTATCATAGCTATGTATGTATGTGGTTGAGTGAATCTTGACATAAATGATGTGTCGTTAGATTTGTCTCAGCAGCGCGAGTAGAGTCATTCGGGTAAAATTGCGCACTTTTGGATATTTCACTTCATAACTCCCAAACTACTGCGATTTAAAACACATTGTATGTGCTGTCTTATATCTTGGTTAATGGACTCTCAAATACAAACAAACAACTTGCGATGTAATCTGCGGTTTTATATATTTAAAAAAACAGTGACTAGTCGGAGCGCACTTCTTCCCGTGATGCGGGTAAAACTACGCGGTGTGTTGGGTAAAATTACGCACAAGGGTTTCACAATAATTAAGGTCTTATCGGATGTTTATATTTTATCAATACGAGGCATTTTATAGTCTAAAACAATAAAAAAGAATGATTTAATATAATATAGGTATTTCTGTACAGAAATGCGTTTTTAAATATCACTATAGTGGGTAAAACTGCGCACATCTAGCCACATACGTCATATGCGCACTATTACCCGCAGTTTTACCCCATTCAATGAGTACTCAAAACAATTCATCGTAACTTTGACACTTTAGAGGCACGGTTGAAATGTTGTTACTGAAAAAGAACTTCAATATGTATAGAAAATTAAAAAGTAGAAGCAAGCTCTTCATGATCAATATCCACACTCCCACAAACTTTTCCTTGCACCGAATAAAGTCCGAATTTAACCACGTTTTGGTGTTATTGGTTATAATAGGTAGGAAATCGACCCGCACTGCACACAGTGTCTGGACCTAAAATGGTGGTTCAGGTACACGTGTTCCCAGCAAATCAGCGTCCCTGCCCCTGCGCCCTATTCCGTAATATCGACGGTGCGCAGTTTTACCCGCTGCGCACTTTTACCCCGAATGACTCTAACACTGGCTGTATTAAAACCTATTAAAACAACATAAATTCAAAATGGCGGATGTGACACAGAAAATTTAGCTTTGAAATGGCCTCAATCGGTGGTTATAATTATTATGCTTCTTCTTTTCGAGTGGGACACCGAGTCGACCAACGACCCAATGAACCCTGGTGTCAGAGTTTATTATTATGCTTGTTTATATTTACTTTCTAATCACTATGCCTGGCAGGTGGGCGGGCGCCCTGTAAAGCACCACTATGGCATTATATAGTGTGAAATTTTACTATAAACCTTACCTTGAAAGTTTTAGGTCGAAATACGAAAAATTTTGGACCCCATACAAACTTGCTGATTAGATGATTTCAGTTACTATGGGAGATCCAGATTTTTTTCGTAATTCGACCTATGTTCCTGGTGATAGTTGTTACTTATCACTAGCCGGTTCTGAGTTTTCGCTATCATTCACTAGTAAAATTTCACCCTATATAATAGGGAATGTTGCTGCCCATCCGTACCTTTCTCCTGGTTTATGACGTGTACCTACACATAGAAATGGGGTAATAATTTGTAGATCCTGCTCAAAATGCAAACAAGATAAGACGTGCAGATTATTAAAGATTATGTAGATGACTTCATTTAGCAGCTTATCTTCATTGTTCTTTATCGTTTCTATTTTCACAAGATTATAGAAAGGGATGGAGGAGGGTTGTAGGCGGTTAAAAAGCTTATAGACCAAGCAATACTTACGTACCTTTTCTGTACATTTTGTAGTTAAATAGTATCCATAAGTAATGTTTATTTTTATTTTTTGTACCTATGATTATAATAAATTATTTAAACAGCTTATGAAAGGACGTCAAAGATTTTGCATCAAAGTTATTCACAATAATATACAGGAGTAACAGAAAGGGTATAACAAGCCGAGGAGAAACAGAGCATGAAACTGAACAACTTTGTCCATGGAACATGAGTCGAAATATGAAAAAATTGGACCTCCCATACATAATCGCCGGTCAGCCAATTGATTTACTATGGGAGGTCCAAATATTTTTTCATATTTCGACCCATGTTCCATGGGGAAAGTTGTTCAGTTTCATGAGTACCTTGACCTCCTTTCGGCTTGTTATACCTTTTCTGTTACTCCCGTTACTTTATAATATACCTAGGTACCTAATTAGTTTTAAAGTAAGTTATTTGTGACGCACTTTAGTTTCGCCGATGACCGTCAGAGGTTAATTAATACCTATAGGTACATTCGTATTTCGGCAGTAAGTATATGAATAGACATGGGCAAAGTACCTAAGTATATTTTTCGACAAAAGATTAATTTTCCGGAATATCGTAAGCAAGCTAAGAATAACTAATTAATCCTTGTTAATCACCGTACGTAATGCCGATTATAAATTACTGAAACGAAGAATTTGATAAATAATGTTAAAATTTTGTTGAATATAGATGAGTTAATTAATTTATTACCTTTGTGTTTTTATCCTATTCAAAACAGTACAAAATTTCAATGTAATGGTCTCAATGTTTGCGTGACACTTTTTAAGCTAATATTCCAGTTAGTTTAAAAAAGGGGCTAAGTACTTAGTATCCCACTTTCTTTCCGCAGGCCCGCTGACCTGTTCGATTCTTGGGATCATATCGGATAGGACCTGCCATGGCCCAACCGACAAGCAAATAAGCGTGTTAGGTATATTATTTTCACGAGAAGCGCGTCATTTTTAATGGGAACACTTAGGATATAAAAATAGACAATACACACACTTGGTATATAAAAATAGTTTTTATCAAATTCGAGTCATACCTAATATTTAACTATTTTTAGTACCTAACATGTTACGCCAGTAACATATTCATAAAGTCAGATATAGACTGCAGAGTTAGTTAAATAATATGTTCGGATGAATCGAGTCCAATGATGATCGGCCTATTGTTTACTAACACGAAAAGGAAAATACGTAGTAGATACGCCAGACGGTTTAAAAATACTAAGATTCAACGATTAATAATAGTCAGCAATAAAAATGTCTGAGATTAAGATACTTAAAGAGATAATTCAAATAACCAATTTCTATATAAACTAGAAACAGTCCCAGTTGTACTTGTAATTACAAAATGTAAAGGTATTCCTTCGCAATAGTACATTTGGAATACAAGGTGCAAAAGAAATCTAAATAAGAATGGAGTTATATTTATTGTTGTGTATTGTGGCTACCGCGGTGGCTCGCCCAGATGCTTCGACTGCAGACGAGGGATGGATCGGCTGGCACCAAAAAGTGGGGGTCAAAGAAGCAGCTAGAATCAAGATGGTAGAAGAAGTGGCAAGAAACAATGATCGCATCGTCGGTGGTACAATTGCACCAGTCTACGCTCACCCTTACCTCGCCGGCATACTCATCGACGTCGTTGGGATGTCCACACTCGGCTTGCGGAGGATCCTGCTGTCTTCCACCAGAGTCCTGACGGCGGCGCATTGCTGGTACGACGGCCGCCCCAAGCCTGGAGCATGACAGTCGTCCTCGGTCGGCTTACCTCTTCCACGGAGGTTTCAGAGTGCGACCTCAAAAATCGCTCTTCACCCTCAATACGAAGCCAGAACGCTTGCCAATGACGTAGCGATGTTGATGTTACCAGTTCACGTGCCATTTTCACATGCGATTCAACCTATCGCGTTGCCATTCGAAGTCATGGACGAAGACTTCACATTTTTGGACTCGAGCGTCAGGGTACGGAAGATACTCCGACCTTACACCCCCAACTACCAATACAATGGTGAGGAACATTTTGCTTCTGACTCTACCTCTGTCGGATTGTAGAGCTGTATATGGGGACTTTGTGAAGGATTCTGAATATCTGCACATACGGTGGAGGCGGTAGGGGATATGCCGAGGTGACTCTGGAGGTCCGCTGGTGACCAGCGCTGGCGGCAGAGAGGTGTTGATAGGCGT